>CAUYLG010005725.1:0-16850 GCA_963573385.1 Cacajao melanocephalus | reverse complement strand
GGGCAGCTGGGCTCAACTTCCTTGAGCCGTGGGAGCAGGAAGGGCGGCGGCATAAAGTAGCTTTTTCTAATTCTGTGAAGAAAGTCCATGATAGCTTGATGGAAATGGAAATAGCATTGAATCTGTAAATTACTTTGGGCAGTATGGCCATTTTCACGATATTGATTCTGCCTATCAGTGAGCATTTTTTTTTTAATCTGTTTGTGTACTCTCTTATTTCCCCGAGCAGCGATTTGTAGTTCTCTTTGAAGAGGTCCTTCCCATTCCTTGTAAGTTGAATTTCTAGTTATTTTATTCTCTTTGTAGCAATTATGAATGGGAGTTCCCTCATGATTTGGCTCTCTGCTTGTCTATTATTGGTGTATAGGAAGGAATGCTTGTGATTTTTGCACATTGATTTTGTATCCTGAGACTTCCCAGTTTTATTTATTTAACTTCTTCCCATTACTTCTTTCTTCCACACTCTCCTCATCCCTTAACATTAATTTTTCCAATCCCATCAAGGCTCAAGAGGATGTAACTTCAACAACAACAACAAACCAACCCATGCATTATCTATCAATATGAATGTTTTTGGTCTGCTTCTGAAAGTGTAAAGAAAAAAATATACATTTCCTCTAAATGAAAAACAAAAATGTAAAGTTGATCCAAAGTCTGAGTTTTTATTTTAATAGTTTTTGGGAAACGGGTGGTTTTTAGTTACATGGCTAAGTTTTTTAGCTGTGATTTCTGAGATTTTGGTGCACCCCATCACCCATGCAGTGTATACTGTACCAAATGTGTAGTCTTTTATCCCTCATCCACCATCCACCCTTCCCTTTGAGTCCCCAAAGTCTGTTATATCATTCTTATGCCTTTGTGTCCTCATAGCTTAGCTCCAAGTGAGAACATATGATATTTGGTTTTACATTCCTGGGTTGCTTTACTTAGAATAATATTCTCCAACTTTACCCAGGTTGCTGCGAATGCCACTACATCATTTCTTTTTATGGCTAAGGAGTATTCCGTGGTGTGTGTGTGTGTGTGTGTGTGTGTGTATGTGTCACATTTTCTTTATCTACTTATTGATTGATGGGCATTTTGGTTGGTTCCATATTTGTGCAATTGTGAATTGTGCTGCTATAAACATGCATGTCCATGTGTCTTTTTCATATAATGACTTCTTTTTCTCTGTGTAGATACTCAATAGTGGGATTGCTGGATCAAATGGTAGTTCTACTTTCAGTTCTTTAAGGAATCTCCATACCATTTTGCATAGTGATTATATTAATTTACATTCCCACCAGCAGCGTGGAAGTGTTCCCTTTTCACCATGTCCACACCAACATCTATTAGTTTTTGATTTTTAAATTATGGCCATGCTTGCAGGAGTAAGGTGGTATCTCATTGTGATTTTAATTTGTATTTCCCTGATTATTAGTAATGTTGAGCATTTCTTTCCATTTTTTGCTGGCCACTTGTATATCTTTTGAGAATCGTCTATTCATGTTCTTTGCCCACTTTTTGATGAGATTATTTGTTATTTAAATGCTGATTTGTTTGAGTTCCTTAAATTAGTCCTTTGTTGGATGCATAGTTTGGGAATGTTTTCTCCTACTCTGTGGGTTGTCTGTTTATTCTGCTGATTATTTCTTTTGCTGTGCAGAAGCCTTTTAGTTTAATTAGGTCCCATCTATTTATTTGTTTTTGTTGCATTTGCTTTTTGGTTCTTGGTCATGAACTCTTTTCCTAAGTCAGCATCTACAAGAGTATTTCTGATACTATCTTCTGGAATTTTTAGGTCTTAGATTTAAGTCTTTGATCCATCTTGAGTTGATTTTTGTATAAGGTGAGAGATGAAGATCCAGTTTCATTCTTTTACAAGTGGCTTGCCAATTATCCCAGTACCATTTTTTTTGTATAGGTTGTCCTTTTCCAACTTTATGTTTTTGTTTGCTTTGTTGAAGATGAGTTGGCTGTAAGTATCTGGCTTTATTTCTGGATTCTCTATTCTGTTCCATTGGTCTACCTTCCTATTTTTATAGCCTTGTAGCATTGTTTGAAGTGGGGTAATGTGATGCCTCCAGGTTTGTTGTTTGCTTAGTCTTGCTTTGGCTATGTAGGCTCTTTTTTTGTTCCATAGTAATTTATAATTTTTTTTCTAGTTCTGTGAAGAATGATCATGGTATTTTGATGGAAATTGCACTGAATCTGTAGATTGCTTTGGCAGTATAGTAATTTTCACAATATTGATTCTACCCATCCATGAGCATGGTGTGTGTTTCTATTTGTTTGTGTCATCTGTGATTTCTTTCAGCAGCGTTTGGTAGTTTTCCTTGTAGAGATCTTTCACTTCCTTGCTTAGATACATTCCCAAATATTTTATTTTATTTCACAGCTGTCATAAAGAGGATTGAGTTTCTTGATTTGATTCTCAGCTTGGTTGCTGTTGGTGTATAGCAGTGCTACTGATTGGTGTACATTGAGATTTTGTATTCTGAAACTTTGCTGAATTCATTTATTAGACCTAAGAGCTGTTTGTACAAGTGTTTAGGGTTTTCTGGGTACACAGTCATATCATCTATGAACAGTGACAGTTTGACTTTCTCTTTACCAATTTGGATGCCCTTTATTTCTTTCTCTTGTCTAATTGCTCTGGCTAGGACTTCTAGTTTTATGTTGAATAGAAGTGGTGAGAATGGGCATTCTTGGTTTGTTCTAGTTCTCAGAGGGAATGCTTTCAACTTTTCCCCATGCAATATAATGTTGGCTGTGGGTTTGTCATAGATCACTATTATTATCTCGAAGTGTATCCCTTCTGTGCCAATTTTGCTGAGGATTTTAATCATAAAGGGATGCTGGATTTTGTCAAATGCTTTTTTGTGTAGCCATTGAGATGATCATATAATTTTTGTTTTTAATTCTGCTTATGTGATGTATCACATTTATTGACTTGCATATGTTAAACCATTCCTGCATCCGTGGTATACAAACCCATTTGATCATGAAGGATTATCTTTTTGATATGCTGTTGGATTCAGTTAGCTGGTATTTTGTTGAGGATTTTTGCATTTGTGTTCATGCAGGATACTGGTCTGTAGTTTTCTTTTTCTATATGTCTTTTCCTGGCTTTGGTATTAGGGTCATACTGACTGCATAGAATGGTTTAGAGAGGATTTACTCTTTCTCTATCTTTTGGAATAGTTTGAGTAAGATTGGTGCTAATTCTTTGAATGTCTGATAGAATTCAGCTGTGAATCCATCTGGTCCTGGACTCTTTTTTGTTGACAACTTTAAAAATTACTGTTTCAATTTTGCTACTAGTTGTTGGTCTGTTCAGAGTTTCTATTTCTTCCTAATGTAGGAGGATTGTATATTTTCAGGAATTTATCCATCTCCTCTAGATTTTCTAGTTTGTGCATGTAAAGGTGTACATAGTAGCCTTGAATGATCTTTTGTATTTCTGTGGCATTGGTTGTAATATCTCCCTTTTCATTTCTAATTGAGCTTAGTTGGATCTTCTCTCTTCTTTTCTGGTTAATCTCACTAATGATCTATCAATTTTGTTTATCTTTTCAAGGAATCAGCTTTTTGTTTCATTTATCTTTTGTATTTTTGTTTGTTTCAATTTCATTTAGTTCTGCTTTGATCTTTGTATTTCTTTTCTTCTGCTGGGTTGGGGTTTGGTTTGTTCTTGTTGCTCTGGTTCCTTGAGGTGTGACCTTAGATTATCTGTTTGTGCTCTTTTAGATGTTTTGATCTAGACATTTAATGATACAAACTTTCTTCTTAGCACCACTTTTGCTGTATCCCAGAGGTTTTGTGTCACTATTATTATTCAGTTCAAAGAATTTTTTACTTTCCATCTTAATTTCATTTTTGATCCAAATATAATTCAACAGCTGACTAATTTGCGTGTATTTGTATAATTTTGAGGTTTCCTTTTGGAGTTAATTTTCAGTTTTGTTCCACTGTGATCTGAGAGGATACTTGATATAATTTAGATTTTCTTAGATGTATTGAGAGTTGGCGACATATCATATGGTCTATCTTGGGGAATGTTTCATGTGCTAGTGAAAAGAATGTAAATTCTGCAGTTGTTGGATAGAATGTTCTGTAAATATCTGTTACGTTCATTTGTTCTAGGGTATAGTTTAAGTCTATTGTTTCTTTGTTGACTTTCTGTCTTGATGACCGGTCTAGTGCTGTCTGTGGAATACTGAAGTCTCCTACTGTTATTGTATTGCCATCGATCTCATTTCTTAGATCTAGTAGTAATTGTTTTGTAAATTTGGAAGCTCAGTGTTAGGTTATATATATTTAAGATTGTGATATTTTCCTGTTAGACTAATCCTTTTATTATTATATAAAGTCCCTCTTTGTATATATTTTTTACTGTTGTTGTTTTAAAGTCTATTTTGCCTGATATAAGAATAGCTATTCCTGTTTGCTTTTAATTTCCATTTGTGTGGAATATCTTTTTTCACCCCTTTAAGTTTATGTGAGTCCTTTGTATTAGGTGAGTCTCTCGAAGACAGCAGATACTTGGTGGATTTTTATCCATTCTGCCACTCTATATCTTTTAAGTGGAGCATTTAGGCCATTTACATTCAAAGTTAGTGTTGAGATGTGAGGTACTGGTCTATTCATTATTCTAGTTGTTGCCTAAATACCTTTTTTTTTCCATTGTGTTATTGTTTTATAGGCCCTGTGAGTTTTATGCTTTAAGGAGATTCTGTTTTGGTGTATTTTAAGATTTTGTATTAAGATTTAGAACTCCTTTTTAACGTTTCTTATAGTGCTGGCTTGGAAGTGGCAAATTCTCTCAGCATTTGTCTGAAAAAGATCTTATCTGTTCTTCATTTATGAAGCTTAGTTTCACTGGATACAAAATGCTTGGCTGACAGTTATTTTGTTTGAGGAGGCTAAAGGTAGGATCTGAATCCCTTCTGGCTTGTAAGGTTTCTGCTGAGAAATTTATTATTAATCTGATAGGTTTTCCTATATAGGTTACCTGATGCTTTTGTCTCACAGCTCTTAAGTTTCTTTTCTCCATCTTGACATTAGATAACCTGTGCCTAGCTGATGATCTTTTTGTGATGACTTTCCCAGGTGTTCTTTGAGCTTCTTGTATTTGGATGTCTAGTTCTCTAGCAAGGCCAGGGAGCTTTTCCTCAATTATTCCCTCAAAAAAGTGTTTCAAACTTTTAAATTTCTCTTCTTCCTTAGGAATACTAATTATTAGCTTTGGCCATTTAACATAATCCCAAATTTCTTGGGGGCTTTGTTCATTTTCAAAAATTATTTTTTCTTTGTCTTTGTCTGGTTAGGTTAATTTGAAAGCCTTGTCTTCGAGCTCTGAAGGTCTTTCTTCTACTTGTTCTAGTTTATTGTTAAACCTTTCCAGTGCATTTTGTATTTCTCTAAGTGTGTCTTTCATTTCCAGAAGTTGTGG
This sequence comes from Cacajao melanocephalus, assembly GCA_963573385.1. NCBI lineage: Eukaryota > Metazoa > Chordata > Mammalia > Primates > Pitheciidae > Cacajao > Cacajao melanocephalus. Next base: position 11,416 of record CAUYLG010005725.1, on the reverse strand, counting down.
TGGTTTTTCTTTATGATATCTATTTCTATGGAGAATTTTTCATCCATACCCTCTATTGTTTTTTAAAATTTCTTTAAGGTGGTTTTTACCTTTCTCTGGTATATCCATGAATAGCTTAATAATCAAGCGTCTGAATTATTTGTATTGCAATTCAAATATTTCTTCTTGGTTTGGATTTATTTCTGGGGAGCTAATATGATCTTTAGGGGGTTTTATAGAGCCCTATTTTGTCATATTAACATAATTTACTTTTCTGGTTTCTTCTCATTTGGGTAGACTATTTCAGTGGAAAAGTCTGGAACTCAAGGCCTTCTGTTCATATTCTTTTGCCCCATGAGCTGATCCCTTGGTGTGATACTCTCTTCCCCCAGGGTGGGGCTTCCTGAGAGCCAGATAGCAATGATTATTGTTGCTCTTCTAGGTCTAGTCACTCAGCAAGGCTGCCAGGCTTTGGGCTGGTGCTGGGGAATGTCTGCAAAGAGTCTTGTGATGTGATCTGTCTTCAGGTTTCCCAGCTATGGATACCAGCACCTGCTCTGGTGTAGATGGCAGGAGAATGAGGTAGACTCTGTGAAAGTCCTTGGTTGTAGGTGTGTTTAGTGTGCTGGCCTTCTCTAATGCTGGTTATGCTAGTAGTAAAGTCATGTGGACACACTCAGGACCACTGGTTAGCCAGGATATTGCAGGCATTGGACTTAATAACTGTTTTCTTCTTTCTGGGAGTAGGGTTACTCTGTTAAGAGTTTCTATAATGGCCTAAGTTGGTTGGCCTCCAGCCAGGAGGTGGCACTTTCAAGAGAATATCAGCTGCAATAGTAGGAGGAGGATCTAAGCTTGCCCTAAGTTGGCCAGTGCAAGTATTTTGGTTTCTCAGGTGATGAGTGGAGCCATAAACCTCCCAAGAGTTTGTGTCTTTTGTGTTTGGCTACCAGGACAGGTAGAGAAATGCCATCAGGCCAGGGCAGGCTTAGATGGGTCTGGGCTCAGGCTCTCCTTGGGTGGGGCTTGCCACAACCACTGTCAGGGATGGGGGTATAGTTCTCAGGCCAATGAAGTTATATTCCAGAGGGGATTAAAGCTGCCTCTGCTGGGTCATATAGTTTGCCAGAAAAGTAGGGGATAGTTGGTAGTGAAAGGCTTCATCCAGCTGCCATGCAGTTGGTGGGTGGTCTTGCTCCTGCGGTGCCCTGCTCAGACCTTTTTCCAGGCCTTATACTTCCCTACTGAGAAAGCAAGCATAGCTTTCAGGCCTTGCGCCTCCCTGTCTGCCCACAATGTTGGCAGCAGCTCCTCTGCTTGTATATGCAGCAGTTTCTGTTCACATCCTGGGCTCTGCTCAAGAAAATTAGTGCCCAGTTAAAATTATTACAAATTTCATTTGGAAGCTCATTTCACCCTGTAACCGCTCCACCCCCCAATTCAGCTGGCTGTCTTCCCCAAGGACCCCTGTGAGTTATAGTCAGGGATGGCTTCCCTGGGCTCAAGCTGGAGACTAGGTGCCTACGGGGCTCTTCCTGCTGCTGCTTCTACTTTTATATTTTGTGTGGCCCCCTAAATCCATTTCAGCTCTAGGTAAAGTTAAGTCCTTCTCCTGTGATCTGGATTTTCAGATTCCCTATGGGGATGTATGTTCTAAGGCAGGTTTTTCCCCCTCACACTTTGGGGACTTGCAGTTCTTTGCCTGTCTTGTGAACTTTGCTGTGGCATACTGTTTCCTTCGAAGGATCCAGGAATTCTTTCAGTTTTCCTAGTGCGTTTCTGTGGTGGTTCTTGAAGCAAAATGGTGTAAGTCTCCATACATTGTTCTGTCGGTCCAAATGGGAGCTGCACGTTAGCCCTGTCTCTTATTTGCAATCTTCCTCCTCATCCTCCTGAGTATAACTTTTGTGTGATCTAAATTTTTTTAGTCTTAGTCTTAATTTGAGGCATCAAGTTTGTTTTATTTTGTTAAGACTTGGATAACCTGGGCATTGAAGTACCTTATAAGTAATGGTGTTTTTTGCAAGATCTGGCTAGTATTTCAGTTCTAAACTGTATTCCTATTACCATAGAAACCTGAGTGCAGGGAAACAAACAAACAAACAAAAAACCAAAAACATAGGAAAGAAAGAAAACAATTTGGGATTGGAGTCAGAAAACCTGAGATTGAAATTTAGCATTGTCTGATCAGAGTGACAGCAGCAGCAAATGTTGATTGAGCCCTTGCTATATGTCAAGTGCCTTTTTTTCTAATTTTCTCACAGACTTACTAGCTGTATGATTGTGGGAAAGTCCCATAATCTTTCTGAATCTAGTTGTAAATGAAAATAATACTGTGTACCCATCTTATTTCATAAGGTTATTATGTGACTCAAATGAGATGTTAAGTAACGTAAATAGAGCTAATATTTACAGATCATTTACATATCAGGCATGGTTTTCACTGCTTTACATGCATTAATTCATTAATTTTTTTAAAACAACTGTCCTATAAATTAGACAGTTCTATTTTATAGACAAGGAAACTGAGGCAAGAAGACTGAGTATCTTGCCTGAAGTTAAATAGCTACCAGGAAGCAAAGTATGCATTTGAATGAAATGATATGTTAAAATGATTTGAATATATACAACATTTCTTATTTTTTTAAAAACTTTTAAAAAAATTTCTTTAAATATTTTTAAAATAGAGATGGGGTTTCACCGTGTTGACCAGGATGGTCTTGATCTCTTGGCCTTGTGATCTACCTGTCTTGGCCTCCCAAAGTGCTGGGATTACAGGTGTGAGCCACTGCGCCTGGGATTACAGGTGTGAGCCACTGTGCCTGGCCAACATTTCTTATTTTTAAACAGAACGATCTCAAGTTAAATAGACTGGGAAGTCTAGAGTCCTCAGTTAGGAACATACCAAGAATTTGCATTCAGTAGTGCTGAAGGAACAGCTCTTGAGAATTTCAGATCCGTAAACTTCCTATTTATATGTAGTTATTTGGGCGGCTCCGTGACAGTTCAACTCATAAGTGGTTCCTCTTTCCTTTCTCTTACTGTTACGTTCCTGCAATTCACTCTACCTCAAAACATTATAGATTTAATGTCAAGTAGAGAGTCTAGCCTTCAGAGAGCAAAGTGATCTGAACACTTTGCAATGAGATGCACATGAAAATACAAATGAAAAGATGACAAAATACACTGTTACATCAAGAATAAATACTATGCACTAGACTTTTCCCCTCTCCACCTCCAGTTTGTCCTTGTTCCTATAAGAAGTCAAGATGTGGCTATGTTAAAAAATGGGTGAATGGGTGAGCAGATATGGAGCCAACCCTATCTCTCATACATAGAGGAAGCAGTGAAGAAACCTTTTACCTTGATTTAAAGCCTGACAAAGGCCAATTTGGTTATAAGGAAGAGATGAGCTCTTAGGAGAAAATGACCTTGCCTTTCATATTAGACCTTATAATAACCATTCTGAAAGGTTGTAAAAGGGAATCCCATGTTGATTAAGATAGTGAGTGGACCAAATGACTTCAGTGGTTTAAATGAGGTACACCCTGTCTTCACCTTAAATTCAGTGTGGGAAAGGCCACACTGTCATCTTTTTCTCTTTTCTAAGCATCCATTTAGTGATTGCCCCATTTGTTCAATGTTATTATTACTGTTTACCATGGAGGTTGTAAAATATGTAGCCATTTTAGTATAGGTCATCAGAGCACATACTCTGGGGCCTACTGCTTAGATGTGAATCTCAGCTTCAGTCTGTGTATGAGCTGAGTGACTCTGGGCAAGTTACCCAACCTCAGTTTACTCCTCTGTAATATGGGCATAATAACAATTCCTCCTTCACAGGTTTATTGTGAAGATTAAATAGTTAACATTATGTAAAGTGATTAGAGCAGTGCTTCATAATAATTTATTGCTGATATTAAATTATTAAATATTAATATTAAATTATTAATTTAATAATATTAATATTATTGAATTATTATTATTATGCATTTTATTATTTATCTATAGACTCTGGAAGCTCAAGGCCCTTCTGTCTTTTCACTCTTGAACAGGTCACTGTCTTCTACATGCTATCCTTAAGTTTTCTATCAAATTAACTTCTCCAATTAATGCCTTTCATCATTATTTTTTTTTCTGCTCACACTGTGGACTGACTTCACGTTGAATAGACAATAACTCAAACACTTCTTTGATTGCCAGTCAAGGCTCTCCATAGATTGGCCTCAACCGTATTCTCCACTTTTAGTAGGGAAGATGAAGTTGCTTTGAATGGTTTCTCAGTCCATTTTTCAGAGACAGCAGCACCATCTACTGGACGATATTTATTCTAAGTAACACTGAGCATTAACATTTCCGACTGTTAGAACTTAAAAGAGCTGGAAAGCAGAGGTGGATGTTGGTGTTGTCTTTGGTTCATTTGTTCTAAGATCACATTCCAAGGCTGAATAGACGAAAGACCATGGAAGAGTTAAGGGAATGCCATGACCAGTATTTCACGTTGAAAGACTTTGAAACTATGATTTTAGAATGTAAAGAGAACTTAGAAGACAACGGTGAAGCAGCAACAGTTGGAATAAAGCTGTATGTTTATGTATCACTGAACAGTTTTTAAAGAACTTTCACATTATTTGACCCTCAAAGTAGCCCTATTAAAATAGACAACACAGATATCATTATCTCCATTTTAAATGAAAGGAGAATGAGGCAAAGGGAAGTTAAATTATGTGCACCAGGAATTGTGACTTTGTGCTGTGGACTTTCCATTACACTATACTTACCTGCCCCAGACTCTCATTCTGTAGACAGGAAAACTGACTCCCAAAGAATCTAAGTAACGTCTCCCAAATCCAATGGTAAGTTATAGTAGTATCAGAACAAGAGTTTCCTGATTAACAATCGGCATGCATTTACAACTCTACTTCCTCACTTTGCTTTAAAATGTGTATAAATTTAAGGGATACAAGTGCAGTTTTTAAATTAACATGGATATATTGCACAGTGGTGGAATCTAGCTTTTAGTGTAACCATTGCCCAAATAACATACATTGTGCCCATTAAGTAATTAATTTCTCATTCCTCACCCCTCCCACCTCTTGACCCTTTTGAGTCTCCAGTGACTATTATTGCACACTCTACATCTATGTGTACATGTTATTTAGCACCCACTTTTAAGTGAGAACATGCAGTATTTGGATTTCTATTTCTGAGTTGTTTTTACTTACAGTGATGGCCTCCAGGTCCAGCCATGTTGCTGCAAAAGATGTGATTTCATTCTCTTTTACAACCGAGTATATTCTATTGTGTATATACACTGTATTTTCTTTATCCAACCCTCTGTTGATGGACACTTAAGTTGAATTAATGTTTTTGCTATTGTGCCTCACTTTGCTCTAACCCCAACAATGACAACACCATCAGTGAAAAAAAGAGAGGTGATGATGAAACTCTCAATGGAATTATTGCTCTGAATTGTGAATGCAGGCAGGTGAAGCGTGAAAAGTCTTTTTAATTGATTCTAATACCTGTCATTGGTACAGTCTGCTCCAGGGTAGAGCCTGACCCTGAGGTTGAAGAAAGAGGCTGGGTAAGATGGCTCATGCCTGTAATCATAGCACGCTGGGAGGCTGAAGTAAGAGGACTACTTGAGCCCAGGAGTTGGAGACCAGCCTGGGCAACATAGCGAGACCACATCTCTACAAAAAATAAAAAATTAGCCAAGCATGGTGGCACATGCCTATAGTCTCAACTACTCAGGATTCTGAGGTAGGAGGATCACCTGAGTCCAAGAGGTCAAGGCTGCAGTGAGCTGTGATTGTGCCACTGCACTCAGCCTGGGTAACAGAGCAAGACGCTGCTTCCTGACACCCCCTCGACCACCCCTCAAAAGAAAGAGATGGTGAGAGGAGGGGACTGTACTTTGAACCTCAGATGGACTCGCTAGATTTTCCCAGGTTTGGCTCTGAGCCACATTCTCAGGATGCCAGGTTGAGGAGGCCACTTGAGCAGGGCTGCTCCACAGCTACCTTCTGACCTGTGGCTCTGGGCAGGTCCTTGCCTCTTTCTGCAGGAAACAGGGCAGGTCGCTGTGGGAGCTGTGGGTTTTTACAACACATCCTCTGCCAGGCCTGAGACCTTTTCCTGAGCAGCTCTCACAATTTGAGCCCCGGTGCTAAACACACTGGTGGAGTGAGAATGTCTTATTTTCTGGTCTCAATTCCTACTTTTGGGAGTTTTAATGAAGATTTGGTCATTCTCTAAGGGCTGAATCCTGGCACAGTAGTTTCCTGGAAATATAAAAATGTCACCTGGGCTTGCTTGCACTTATGTAACCCTTGCTGGTGCAACTTTGAAAGAAACCAGGAGACCTGTTTAGTCAGATATTTAAAACCATTTAATTGTCAAGCCTTCACAAACTCTAGTGGTTCTTTTGCAGTTGATTACATTTTCTAGGACCACACTTTCTAGAGCAAGCATTGCTTCATAAAACCTATTTAAAAGTGAATGTTCACCTAGATTCCAAATTTAGCACTGTGTATGTTCAAATTTCTGTCATTGCCAGGAAATACTGGACTTTTTTTTATTGTTGGGTGGACAACTGGAGTTTTCAAATTATACTGTACAGTTTTCCCTGCATTTTTTTTAATCTAAGAAGGAAACTTTTTTTTTCCTTGCTGCATAAACAGTAGTGGTTTCAAATGTCTAAATCTGAACTCTAGATCCTTGCGTGAAGCTTATTTCCCACTCTACCTGTGTCCTTCAAGATGGAGTGTTGAAGTGAAGTTAGGACACACAGGGGAGGAAGGTGTGGACATAAGGTTAAGATGTTACCCAAGGCACAAGTCAGGCTGAAAGAGGATGCGGTAAGTGAGAAAAGATGGTTTGAAGGTCAATTTCTTTCCTTCTATTTGTCATATCTTCTCCTAGGACACCAAAAGGGCTTCAGGTAGAAAAAGTTCAGATTATAAACCAAGCAAAATTGATGAGGTTAATTGACTACAGAAACAATGCAAAGCGGCATCATTCATCTAGGGTAATACCCGAGGTTCACTGCCCTACACCAAATAAATCAAGGTTGCGGACACACAAGGAGTAAGGTTAGGAGCAGAGGTTTAATAGGTGAAAGAAAGAGAAGAGCTCTCTCCTGCAGAGAGAGGGATCCTGAGCAGGTTTTCTGGTCTTTGGCAAAATGCAGCAGTTTTTATAGATGAGCTGGAGGAGGTGGTATTTGGTTTACACAGGGCGCAAAAGATTGATTGGAGCAGGTGTACCATTTGCATAGAGCGTGAAAAAGCTGGCCACTCCATCCTAATCTTTTATTATACAGATGGGTTCTCTATCTGACTGGTGCCATGTTGCCTGTTTCCTTACTATACATGTGGTGACAAAGAAAAAGGGAGATGGAGCCTCCATGTTGAACATACCTGACCCTCAGGTAGCCCTTTCGTATTGGCACAGCTGCCAGCATTCACCTGTGCAAGCTTCCAGCTTGCTTATCTATGTCTTGCTTATCTATGATTTTTCAGGCTGTTCTTTGTTTGAAAAGAAGTGATTTGGGGGCTGTTTTTTGTTAAAAGGGAAATTCTGCTGAGGACTCTGTTACTCATACTATCTGTCTAAATAACTTCTATCCCCTGTAGCAAATGCATTTTTCAGATGGAGGCTCTTTTCCTCTTTGGGGACGCCTTAGCCTGGGGAGGTCAGCTAGGTGCCAAAAAGAAAAGAAGCACATTTAACAAAGACAAATTTGACACCCAAGAAACACTGAAATGTGGTTTAAATCTTCATAAAAATTTCTATAAAATGTGCAAAGGAATGATTACGTTGTTTGACACAGCAAAACATTGTAATAACCAGTGGCTCATCTACCACAAATCTCATCCTCAAGGCAGTTTCTAAGTTGGCCAGGTAATTTATTGTTCAAATGGGGAAACTTTTGGGTGTGAAAGAGCATGCGATGTATAATTTCACTGAGCACAGGCATACAGTTTTCTCCACTGGCAAACATTACTTTGACCAAAATGATCAGGTTTAACAATCACCAGTAATATGTCATGTTGCTACCATACTACTTCCTGTTTTGATATGACGGCAAAAGGACCTTGTCTCTGTGGTATTCTTTTCCAAATCCTATAACTCACATTGAATCATGATGAAAACATATGATGAAACTGTACTGATGAGGTATATTCTAAAAATTACCTGAGCAGTACTTCTCAGAACTGTTGAGGTCATGAAATACAAGGAAAGACTGAACAACTGTGACAGAAGAGTGGACTAAGATGACATGAGGACAAAATGCAACACGGCACGCTGCCTTGGATCCTGGAGCAGAGAAAGGGCCTTAGTGGAAAAAGTGGTAAACCTTATTAATAAAGTCTGGAGTGTAGTTAATAGTAATGTACCATTGCTGGTTTCTTAGCTTTGAGAACTGTGCCATGGTAATGTAAAATGGTTATGGTGAGGGAAGCTGGGTAAGGGGTACATGTGAGCTTTCTACTACCTTTGTAACTTTTCTGTAATTATAAAATTATTCCAAAATAAAAAATTCACTTTTTTAAAAAAAAAACAGGACATAGCAGCTAGCTTAAAGAGGTTTTATTTACCAAATCTGGACCAATTTTAGCAGAAAATTGGTATTATCAATAAATTCAGTTAAGGGTCATGAGTTTGTACTAAGGTAAATGAATGGATAAATAAATAAATAAATTGGAGGGACAAAAATGTTTTTCCTTAAATTATATTGCCAATTCATAAATGGAGGAGGAACAGTGAATTAAGAAAATTATCAATGGATGCTAAAACTAGTGATTGAAAGTTTGATGATGAACAGTTATTTACATAAAATTAAGATATTTACCTGCAAAGGAAGTACAAAGGGGAAAACAGGAACTTATTTACAGTTGAAAATTGTCAGATGTTCATGGAGAATCAACATTAATATGACCAAAAATGGACCAACTACTGTTGTGTGCTTCTGGAAATGATGCACTGAGGGAACCACATCACTTCCGTGGTTTTCCTGCCCCTGCAAAATGCATTACCTGAATCTGAATCATGGAGAATATCAGAAAAACCCAAACTAAGAAGCCTTCTCCAAAATAACTGGCTTATATTTTTTAGAAATATTAAGGCTAAGAAATGAAAAAAATTGGCTAAGGAATTGTTTCAGGTTAAAAGGGAATAAAGAGCCATAACAGATAAATACATGATGTGATATAGAATTGGATCTTGCACTGGGGGGGGGGAGGGCTATTAAAGGACATTATTGGGACAATCAATTACATATGACTATCGGCTGTGGATTAGATAATAGTGCCAATTTTCTTGATTTTGATAGCAATGTTTTTATAAAATACACAGACAAGTATTTTATTAAAAAAAGATATACCTCTTGCTGCTTTGTGGAGAAGGGTCTGCAGGGGAGATAAGGAGGAAGCAGGAAGCCATTAGGAGGCAATTTTAATAATACGAGCAAGAGACAAATGAGGCCTGGTGCAGTGGCTCATGCCTTAATCCCAATGCTTTGGGAGGCTGTGGCACAAAGTTTCCTTGAAACCAGGAGTTCAAGACCAGCCTGGGCAATATAGTGAAACCCAGTCTCTACACACAAAAATAAAAATATTAGCTAGGCGTGATGGCATGTGCCTGTAGTCCTAGCTACTCAGGAAGATTGCTTGAACCTAGAAGTTTGAGGTTGCAGTGAACTATGATGGCACCACTGCACTCTAGCCTTGGTGACAGAGTGAGACCCTGCTCCTAAAATATAAAACAAAAAATAAAATAAAATAAAAAAATGATGCTTTTATAGTTGGTGGTACTTGTAGAAATGGTGAGAAAAGCTGGTTCTGTTTGGAAAGTAGAACCAAAAGGGTTTGCTGTTGGATGGGCTGTGGATGGCTGAAAAAGAGACAAGCATTTCAGCCTGAGCAACTGGTAGAATGGGGGGAGGGAGGGGCTGTCACTTAACCAAAAGGGGAAGATCCTGAGAGGAGCATATTTTGGGGGTGGAGGAAAATCAGGATTTTAGTTATTACACATTGCAGCTCGATTGCTTTCCCTCAAGTGTGGCTCTGATAATCCCATTTCCCTGGCTGATAAATTTCATTTCTTCAGTAGTTGAGATGTTGGACTTGGCATTCGAAGTCTTTCTCAGCTTGGTCCCACCAAACTTTATAAAGGCAGTATTTGCTCTTCTCCTCAGTGTTCCTTTTATTTCAGTCTAATAGAACTGCTTGTGATTGTTAACTTTTCTCCTGTTGGCGTTTCCCAAAGTAAGGTCTGTATATAGTTGTTGATCTGAATAGTTGCTGTAAATTATACTGGCAGAAATATTTGCCTTTTTATAGTTATACACTAATCTTAATGTATTTTAGAAAATGACAACACTAGTTCATCAGACCTGTGATTTTATGAGTATTATCATTAGTACAAATCTTGGTAAAATAGTATATCAGTTTAAAGTCAATATAAAGAAAAATATTGTATAAGATATTACAAAATAAAGCTATGATGAAGGTGGAACATGAAAACTTGGAGCTGGAGAAATAGAAATACTGTACTGGGGAGAGAGATCCAAGATGGCCGATTAACAACAGCTCAGGATTGTAGCTCCCAATGAAAGCGCAGAGAGTGTGTGGACACCGCAATTTCAGACGAATTTCTGTTGCCCACAAACTGGGAGCTACCCAACGAAGGAGCCACTCAGGTCGCCAGCGCGACTCTTTTGGCCGGCACAGCTGTTTTGCCGGCGCCCCAGCACGGTGCAGCGCTTCTCAGTGCAGAGTATACGCAACTGGGTGCCTTCTGAGTCGGGCTCGGCTGGTCCCATCCCCACAAGAACAGCAATTGGAAGCGCTGAGGACTGAGTTTCACAGTAAGCACAGCTGAACCGGGGAAAACCTAGCCCTGCGGGGAAAGTGCGTCTGCCGAAGGAAAACTAAGAAACAGAAAAAACTTCATCACCAACAAGCCAGACGTCCACTCAGACCCAATCTGAAAGTCGGCAATTACAAAGACGACAGGTGGATAAATCCACAAAAATGGGAAGAAACTAGTGCAAAAAAGCTGAGAACACCTGAAATCAGAATGCTTCTCCTCCTACAGGGGATCGCAGCTCCTCATCAGCAAGAGAACAAGGCTTGGCAGAGAATGAGTGTGATGAACTGACAGAATCAGGCTTCAGAAGGTGGATAATAAGAAACTTCTGTGAGTAAAAGAACATGTACTAACCCAATGCAAAGAAACTAAGAACCTTGAAAGAAGATTTAACGAAATGCTAACCAGAATGGACAACTTAGAGAGGAATATAAATGAATTGATGGAGCTGAAAAACACAACACGAGAACTTCGCGAAGCATGCACAAGTTTCAACAGCCGAATTGACCAAGCAGAAGAAAGGATATCAGAGGTCGAAGATCAAGTCAATGAAATAAAA
>CAUYLG010005723.1:0-28672 GCA_963573385.1 Cacajao melanocephalus | reverse complement strand
TGTGCTCCACCATGCCTGGCTAATTTTTGTATTTTTAGTAGAGACAGGGTTTCGCCATGTTGGCTAGGCTGGTCTTGAACTCCTGATTTCAAGTGATCCACCTGCCTTGGCCTCTCGAAGTGATGGGATTATGGACATGAGTAATCATGCCTGGCCCATTTTTTGAAGTTTTAGTAGAGATGGAGTTTTGGCATGTTGGGCAGGCTGGTCTTGAACTCCTGGCATCAAATGATCCACCTACCTTGGCCTCTCAAAGTGCTGGGATGACAGGCATGAGCCACTGTGCCTGGCTGAAACTGTAATTCTTTATGAGGCCGCAGTTAACACGTCTGTAATTCAGGGCACCCCTTCTCCCGTTCCTCTGCAGGAGTCAGAATGGACTCTGCTTCCTTTCCTGCCTGGCACTGACTCAGTTCCTCTGCATATGCTTCAAGTTAAATCATCCTACTGAGATGCTTCAGGCAGCTCGGTGACCGTATGAGACCTTGTATTCTTACTGCTATTGTAACAAATTACCCCCAACTTAATGGCTCAAAACAACATAGATTTATTATCTTACACTTCTGGAGGTCAGAAGTTTGGCACAAGTCTTTCAAATCTAAAACCAGGGTGCCGGGAGACTCCAGGGAAGAATCTGTTTCCTGCCTTTTCCAGCCCTGCACTGCCTGATTCCTTGGCTTGGGACCTTTTCCTCCCTCCTCAAGGCCAGCACTGGCGGGAGAGCATTTCTCACACTGTGTCACTCTGACTTTCTCTTCTGCCCCATCTCCTACTTAGAAGGACCCTTGTGATGACCCCAGACCTACCCAGATAATCCAGAATAATCTACCTTAAGGCCAGCTTATTATCGCTTAAAGTTTGCAGATAAAAGGATTGCCAATAAAAGCATCACAACTGACTGCCAACCTGTATTAGTTTGCTAGGATTGTCGATAAAAGCATCACGAACTGGGTAGCCTAAAACAACAGGAATCTATTTTCTCACAGTCCTGGAGGCCAGAAGTCCAAAACCACGGTGTCAGCGTGGCTGGTCCTCGCAAGGTCTCTGAGGGATAATGTGTCCTGGGTCTCTTTCCTAGGTTCTGGTGGTGGCCAGCAAGCCTTGGTGCTCCCTGGCGAGCAGAAGCATCACTCCAGCCCCCGCCTGCATCTTCCCACAGGGTCCTCTCTGTGTGTCTGTCCTTACATGACCTTCCTCTCATAAGGACACCTATAATGTCAGATCAGGGCCCCACCCTACTTCCGAATGACACCATTTTACCTAATTACATCTGCTGTGACCGTACTTCCAAATAAGGTCACATTCTGAGATGCTAGGGGATTAGGACCTCAATAAAGACATTTTGAAGAGGACGCAATTCAATCCATACTACAACCTTAACGCCATCTGCAACCTTCCCTTCCCTTCCCTTGGCCATGCAGGGTTACATCTTTCCAGGTTCAGGATTAGAATGTGGACGTCTGTGGGTGTCATTATTCTGCCAACCACACACTCGCTGCCTTCACAATTGTGAAAAACCTCAGCTCCTATTTAAAATTCAGTTTCTATTTACATCTTGATTTGGCTGAGATTTAAACTAGGTAAAGGCCTTGTGAGGTCTGCTGAGATGGGACAGTTGTTGCAAAGAAACAATGGCATCATCAGGGTCACACTTTTCTGACACAGTTATTTTATGTTGAATAGAGTGAGTCTCAAATGCAGGTAGCCAAAAGGAGGACCCTGGTAGGTCGTTACTTACGACAACTTTAACTCATAAAAACACTAGCATGAGATGCTGTATTCCAACATAATCTGGGCTAACAAGTGGTTTGTTCAGGGGTCCAGTGTCAACTTTGTCCCTCCCCAAAATGGATGAAAAGGAAGGCTCTGGTATTGACCGAGTGTCTAATCTGTGCCAATCTCTGTGCTAGGAATGTTCCCCTGAATTCACTCAGTTAATCAAAGTAAGGAAGCAGGTGCCTGTATGTGATTTCTCTGACCATCCATTAGAGACGGGCCAATTCCAGGTAGGACATCAAGCAAGTCACACATACAACATCGCAGCATAAAAAGAAGGGTGAGGGACAGCCTTGGAGCTCCAGGAAATGCAGGCCAGGCAAAGACCGCAGCCACTGGCATCGTCAGCCTGCTCAGCCTCAGCTTGTTTGGTCCCAGAAACGTGTGTCAACCTCATGCTGCATTTCCTGGAGACCTAAACCAGGGGCTGGGACATTTGTCTCAGCGTTCCTGCCTTCACAAAGCTCAGGCACGTGTGTGGTCCTCAGGGGAGGGGAAAACATAAAAACAGACAATTTCTTTTTTTTTCTTTTTTTTTTTGAGATGGAGTCTTGCGTTGTGGCCAGGCTGGAGTACAGTGGCGTGATCTCGGCTCACTGCAACCTCTGCCTCCCAGGTACAAGCGATTCTCCTGCCTCAGCCTCCCTGGTGGAAGACTCTTAAAGAGTGGAGATGACAGGGCTCTTGGTATGTGGGGTCAAAGAGAGAAAGGCAGCAAGAAAATTCAGGCTCAGGACTCTGGGCCCAGGAATGTTGGCGGTGCCTGCACTGAGAGGGGGAAGAGCTGGCATGGAGTGGAAGAGTGAGTGCTGCTTTAGGGACCGGGTTGAGGGGACACTGGGTGCAGTGTCAGGCAGGTCGGCAGGTGCAGTCTGCCACTCGGGGTGCGGTCCGGTTGGAGACACGGGGCTGAAGTCATGAGCAAGAAGGTCATGGGGGAAACCAAAGGTCAGAAGGACGCATCCAGACAGCGCAGACACAGAGAAGACAGGCTGGAGGGCAGGGCCTGGGAGTACAAGCACCTGGGGGGAATGAAAGCCTCCGAAAGGGATACAGAGGCAGCGACTGCAGGCCGGGGATGCTGGGAAGGGACTGCACCTGTAGTGAGTACTGGGGCCTGAAAGATGTCTTTGGATTTGGCAGCAGGGAGAGGCTGCTGGCCCAGAAGAGGCCTCAGGGGGAAGCAGGGATGGATGGGTGAAGAAAGGAGGGTGGTCTCAATGCCTCTTAAGAAATGTGGTCTGGCCGGGTGCGGTGGCTCACGCTTGTAATCCCAGCACTTTGGGAGGCCAAGGCGGGCAGATCACAAGGCCATAAGATTGAGACCATCCTGGCCAACATGGTGAAACCCCATCTCTACTAAAAACACAAAGAATTAGCCAGGCATGGTGGCGCACCTGTAGTCCCAGCTACTCAGGAGGCTGAGACAGGGGAATCACTTGAACCGGAAGGCAGAGGCTGCAGTGAGCCGAGATCGTGACACTGCACTCCAGTCTGGCAACAGAGAAAGACTGCGTCTCAGAAAAAAATAAAAAAGAAATGTGGTCTGATGCCTGAAAAGTGGGCTCTGCAGACCCTCCCTCTCAGGTTGGATTTCATGACCAAGAATCCAAAAGCAACTCCAATAAAAACAAAGATAAACAGGTTGGCGCTTAATTAAACAAAAGCGATTCTGCACAGTGAAAGAAACAGTCAGCAGAGTAAGCAGACAACCCACAGAGTGGGAGAAAATCTTCACAATTTGTACATTCGACAAAGGACTAATATCCAGAATCTACAACAAACTCAAAACAGTAAGAAAAAAACCCAAACAATCCTATCAAAAAGTGGTCACAGGACATGAATAGACAATTTTCAAAAGAAAATACCCAAATGACCAACAAACGTGAAAAAACGCTCGACATCGCTAATGACGGAGAAATGCAAATCAGAACCACAATGCGATATCCTCGTACTCCTGCAAGAATGGCCATCATCAAAAAAATCAAAAACATAGTTGTTGGCATGGATGCGGTGAAAAGGAAATACTTCTACACTGCTGGTGGGAA
This sequence comes from Cacajao melanocephalus, assembly GCA_963573385.1. Lineage (NCBI taxonomy): Eukaryota > Metazoa > Chordata > Mammalia > Primates > Pitheciidae > Cacajao > Cacajao melanocephalus. The sequence continues at coordinate 24,848 of CAUYLG010005723.1, read as the reverse complement.
CGTAAACTAGTACAGCCACTATGGAAAACAGCGTGGAGGTTCCTTAAAGAACTAAAAGTAGAACTACCATTTGATCCAGCCATCCCACTCCTGGGCATCTACCCAGAGGAAAAGAAGTCACTGTATGAAAAAGATACCGGCACACACATGTTTTAACAGCACAGTTCACAACTGCACAATCATGGAAGCAACCCAAATGCCCATCAGTCAACAAGTGGATAAAGAAACTGTGGGATATTTATACGATGGAATACTACTCAGCCATAAAAAAGAATGAATTAATGGCATCTGCAGCGACCTGGGTGAGATAGGAGACTATCATTCTAAGTGAATTAACTCAGGAATGGAAAACCAAACATCAAACGTTCTCGCTGGTATGTGGGAGCTCAGCTATGAGGATGCAAAGGCATAAGAATGACACAAGGGACTTTGGTGGCTTGTGGGGAAGGGTCGGGGGGTGAGGGATGAAAGACTACATATAAGGGCCAGGTGTGGTGGCTCACACCTGTAATCTCAGCACTCTGGGAGGCTGAGGTGGGTGGATCATGAAGTTAGGAGATCGAGACCAGCCTAGCCATGGTAAAACCCCATCTTTACTAAAATGCAAAAAATTAGCTGGGGGTGGTGGCACGTGCCTGTAATCCCAGCTACTTGCGTGGCTGAGACAGGGGAATAGCTTGAACCTGGGAGGCGGAGGTTGCAGTGATCCGAGACCGTGCCACTGCACTCCAGCCTGGTGACAGAGCTAGACTCCGTCTCAAAAAAAAAAAAAAAAAAAAAAAAAGGAAAAAAAAAATAATAAAAATAGGGTGCAGTGTATACTGCTTAGGTGGTGGGTGCACCAAAACCTCACAAATCACCACTAAAGAACTTATTCATGTAACCAAATACCACCTGTACCCCAGTAACTTATGGAAAAATAAAAAATAAAATGCGGTCTATCCATACAATGGAATGTTATTTGGTAATAAAAACAAATGAACTGCAGATATATATTCTACAACATGGATGAACCTTAAAAACATCATACTAATTGAAAGAGGATAGTCACAGAACAGCACATATTATATGACTCCATTCGTATGGAATGTCCAGAACAGGCAAACCTATAGAAACGGAGAGTGAACCGCCGAGGACTGGAATGGATGGGTGGGTATTGGGGAATGCCAGCTAAGGGGCATGGGGTTTCTTTTTGGGGTGATAATGATGCCCTAAAAGGGATTGTAGTGGTGGTTTCATAACTCTGAAATATTTAATTGTACCCTTTAAACAGACGAATTGTATGGTATTTGAATTATATCTTCATGAAACTGCTGAAAAATGACTCTGCCACTTACTAATGTGTGACCTTGAGCAGGCCACGTAACCTCTCTGTGCTTCAGTTTCCTCACCTAGAGAATGGATCTTTATAGGATCAATGCAAGGATCAAGTAAGTTGAATCATATCAACTGCTTAGAATATTGCCTGGCACATAGGAAGCTCTCAAAGAGGCTTAGCTAGTGTAGTAACTAGAGAATCTATTTTATAAATACTTTCCCTTAAACCGTATTTTACAACAGCAAAGTGCTGAAAACGTTCCTGCCTGCCTTTGTTCCTCCCTTCCTTCCTTCTTTTCCTTCCCTCATTCCTCCCTTTCTTTGCTCCTTTCCTCCTTCCTTCCCTCCATCCCTTCTTTCCCCTCCTTCCCAGGAAGATACTGAAGCCTCAAAATCAGTAATTTTTTAAAATCAGGATTTAAGGCTGAAAGCGGCTTCTCTCAGCGGTCATCACTGTTAGCAAGAGAACGGTCTCTGCATCGCGGGCCTCTCTGCAAGCAGAACTGCCTACTCCCGGAGACGCGCATATCCGCAGACGGTGGGGTGCTCCTCACGAAGCACTGCAGATTTTCATTTCCTCTTTCAGACGCAAACGTGGGAATAATATTACTTTTCAGGGAAATGTATATGAGAACTCATAATTCTCGAGTTTTAAATGGAGAAAGGCTGCGTGGAGGCCTCACGTGCGGCTGTAAAGCGACCCTCTGGGTCCCCAGGGAGAACATCGCAGTCCAGCTAGTGAAGTCACAGTTTTTGTACCTCCGCACCTCACTCCTTCTTTGCAGACATCTGTTCTATAAAAGCAGCCGCAGGTCTTCAGGACAGTCCACGGCACATGTTAGAGCTGTGTTTTGGTTGTTCTGGTAACAGAGCAGCTGGCTGCCATCTGCCACGAGCTGTGAGAGGGACTCAGTCTCAGGCAGACAGGAGCTTCTGACACTGGTCTTTCTTGGGAAGGGCCTGGGAGCAAGGCTCTTGGCTGGCTAGCCTCTGCCACGGCCTCTCAGCCCCAGGCCCGCAGCACACGTGGAGAACAGCATTGCAGGTGCTCTGTGAAGGGCCTTCTCTCCCACAGCAAAGCAGAGCCAAGTGCCTGCTTTCTCCCTGGTGCTGCACCATGGAGAAAGGGAAGGGATGTGCATGCCTGGAGCATCCCCTGTGCAGGTGCCTCCTGGATGCCCCATGCACTATATATTTACTTACCATTCAGTCCTCACACACACACGCACTGCTCTTGCCCGAGTTATGGATGAAGACCCCTGCATTAGTCTGTTCTCACACTGCTAGAAAAAGATATATCTGAGACTGGGTAATTTATAAAGTAACGAGGTTTAACAGACTCGGTTTCACACAGCTGGGGAGGCCTCACAATCAGGACAGAAGCCAAAGGAGAAGCAAAGGCACGTCTTATTTGGCGGCAGGCAAGAAGGTATGTGCAGGGGAAGTGCCCTTTATAAAACTATCAGATCTCACAAGACTTATTCACTATCATGAGAACAGCATGGGAAAACTCACCCCATGATTCAATGACCTCCCACCAGGTCCTTACCACGACACATGGGGATTACGGGAACTACAATTCAAGGTGAGATGTGGGTGAGCACACAGCCAAACCACATCAAACCCAAAGCTCAGAGGAAGTAAATCCAAGGATGGGATTCAGTACTCAGAAGCCTTGAGCTGTGAGTGTCCTGTCCCTCATATCTGAATCATGCAAATCTACTGAAAATTAGAAAAAAATTTAAGATGAATGTGACTATCTCTGTTTTGGTTTGGACTCTCCACACAGACTGCCCATTCCAGAGGGCTTTGAGGGAACAGAAACTCCTTTCAACAAGACCGACTCCTGGATGGAGAACAATGGTCATAAGAGCTGTAATAGCTGGGGTTGATCAGGCCCCTGGAGTGTCAGGCTTGGGCTGAGTACTCGGTAAAGGCCACCTCAGGGAGGCCTCCAACAAGCCTGTGAGATGAGAGCAACACCTTACAAAGAAGGAAACTGAGGCTTGAGCACAGACTCCCCCACGTTTACACAGGTGGGGATCAGTGGAGTGAGGACTTGAGTCTGGGTCTGTCCAAGCCCAGGGTCCTTCTGACAATTTGAGAATGTCTAACTTTACTATGTGGATGCCTTGAACTTTCAGGGTGTCATGACAAGGCCAGGTGCACCTGTGCTGGAAATAGGATTATATGAGTAAAAAAAAGAAAGTCCCTTAACTGGGGCACAGAGGACCCCCCACATAGGAATAGGGGGGCCCGAGGCCAGTCCTCCTGCCTCTCCAAGTCGGTTTCTCCCTCTGTTAAGGGAAACCAGGAGGTCTCATGCGTCTTCCTCTGGGAGTTACAGTGGGCATGAGAATGAGACGGTGGGTAGAAAGGGCCAGGCCAGGCCAGGCCAGGCATAGTGGCTCACATCTCTAATCCTAGTACTTTGGGAGGCCAAGAAGGAAGGATCGCTTGAGCCCAGGAGTTCGAGACCAGGCTAGGTAATATAGTGAAACCTTGTCTCTACAGAAAATAAAAAACTTAGCTGGGCAAGGTGGCACACGCCTGTAGTCCCAGCTACGTGAGAGGATGAGGTGGAAGGATCACTTGAGCCCCAAGAGGTCAAGGCTGCAGTGAGCCAAGATTGCACCACTGTGCTCCAGCCCGAGTGATGGAGTGAGACTCAATCTCAAACAGAAAGAAACAAAAACCAGGGCACAAACTGGAGGGGTGACCACACATATGTTAAGAGTCACAGGGCTGACCCACCAGAGGTGGGTGTGAGCCTGTTTTTTCAAGTTGGCTCAGGGCAGAGAATAAATGAGAAGTGAGAGCTCTGATCCACCTCACTTTCCAGATCTGACTGCCCGAGTCTCCCTGGGACAGGAAGGGACGAGATCACTCTTCAGGCTGGGCTCTTTGTCAGGATGCCATAACCCACCAGGCCCAAGGGGAGATGGCAGTCCAGTGCTGGCTGAGGCCACGCACTCCCCTCAGGTGTCCTGGGCCCCTGGGTCCTGGCCTCCTTCCCCTGTGCTGCCCACATGTTGGATCGTGCCTCTGACGGGTCACCGGCTCTGCCGATTGGCCCACGATGACTCTTCTGTGAGGCACCGCCTGTGGGCAGGGTCCCAGTCCCAAGTGTCTGCAGGAGGAGCCTTGCACCCTGTCCCCAGTGGCTGCTTCTGCTCCCACTCTGGGCGCCTCCCCTGCCACAGAAATCCCATGCCCTCTCCTCTTCCTCACAAAGTACCCTAGGCCGGAGGCCCCCACACATCCCCACACTCCCCCTCCGACTCCAAGGCACCTCTGGGCAGGCCTGGTTTACCAAGGTCAGGGCCACCCTGAGAGGGAGAGTCTGCAGGGCCCACTTGGCAGGCAGCAGACCACATTTCTTAAGAAGCACTGAGACCACCCTCTCTTCTTCACTCATCCATCCCTGCCTCCCCCTGAGGCCTCCTTTAGGCCAGCAGCTCAGAAGTGGAGCATGTTGGCCATGTGGAGTCCTGGGAGGTGGGGACCAGCATCACCCTGCTGCTTGCAGCCTCTGTGCCTTGCTTTCTTTTCTCTTTTGCTTTCTAACTTGTATTTTTGTTTTAAAGGTCCTGTGTGATTTATGCTTCAAAGAGGTTCTGTTTTGATATGTTTCCAGGATTTTTCCCCCAAGATTTAGAGCTCCTTTTAGCAGTTTTTTAAAGGGCAGCTCAGTAGTGGCGAATTCTCTCAGCATTTGTTTGTCTAGAAAAGACTGTATCGGAAGAGGATCCAAGATGGCCGAATAGGAACAGCGCTGGATCGCAGTTCCCAGCGAAAACGCAGAGGGAGAGTGATCACCACATTTCCAAACGAACTGTTACTGCCCCAGGCTACCTGCCTCCCAGCTGCAAACGAGAAGGGCTTGGTTCTACCCCCGCCTGTGGAGCCTGTGCGCCAGATTCATGCCCTCCCCTGAGTTCTGGACAGGAGGCTCTGCCTCTCCTGGTTCAAACTGTTTCAAAGTTCAGCTGGAGACTTCCTTCTCCCTGTGATGTTTCCCCACCTCCTCCTGCTACCCTCATGATGGATCCCCGGGGTGCCAGGCAGGAATGGCCTACCTGGGGACCCAGGGAGCTCCCAGGGCCTTTCCTGCTTCCTCTACCCCTGTGTTTCGCTCAGCTCTCTAAACGGACTCAGCTCCAAGTAAGGTCGGAAACTTCTGCAAACAGACCTTTAGTTTCTCCAGTGGGGGTGTGTGTTCTGGAGAGGAGGATCTCCGTTTCCTACTTCTGCAGTTGGGGCCCTCACAGTATCTGGGGGTCTCCCAGGTCCTGCTGGAGCTGTCCGCTTCCTTCAGAGGGTCTGCGGGTCTTTTTGGGTTGCTGGCTTGTTCTTGCAGTTGATCTAGAGCTAAAATTCACGGTGGAAACCTCTGCACATTGCTCTGTCCATTCAAGTTGGAGCTGCCATCTAGTCCTGCCTCTAGTCTGACCACATTTTATTTAGCTATTCATATGTTGATAAAAATGTGGATTGTTTCCACATTTTGACGATTACAAATAACGCTACTTTGCAGCACTGTTCACTAGAGCAAAGACATGGAATCAACCCAGATGCCCAACAACAGTGGAATGGATTAAAAACTGTGATAGACAGACACTGGGGTATACTATGCAGCCATAAAAAAGAATCAGATCCTGTCTTCTGCAGGAACATGGATGGAGCTGGAGGCCATCATCCTTGGCAAACTAATGTAGGAACAGAAAACCAAGTGCCGACGTTCTCGCGTATAAGTGGGAACTAAATGAGGAGAACACATGGACACAAAGAGGGGAGAACCCGGAAAAACAACTAATAGGTACTAGGCTTAACACCTGGGTGACAAAATAATCTGTACAACAAACCCGTGACATGAGTTTACCCATATAATAAACCTGCATGTGTACCCCTAAACGCAAAATAAAAGTTTAAAAAACATGAATAATGCTACTATAAACATTTGTGCACACGTTTCTGTGTGGACACATGTTCTTTCTTTCTTCTGGGAATATATGCAGAAATAGAATTGCTGGATCATATAGTACCTCTATGTTGAACAATTTGAGGGATGCCAGACTGTTTTCCAAAGCAGCTACATCATTTTACATTCCCACCAGCAGTGTGTGAAGGTTCTAGATGATCACCATCGTCACAGATACTTATGTCTTTTTTGATTGTAGTCATGCTAGTGGGTGCGAAGTGGTATTTCATTATGTGTGTTTTTTATTGTGGTAAAATACACGTCATGAAATTTACCATCGAATCCCTTTGTAAGCTGTGCAGTTCAGTGACATTAAGTATATTCAAATTACTGTACAAACACTACCACCATCTATCTCTAAAGCTTTTCATCTTCCCACACGGAAACTCGGTGCCCACGAAGCCATAACCCCCTATTTCCTGCTGTCCCTAGCCCGCGGCAACCACCATGCTACTTTCTGTTTCTGTGCGTTCGCCACTCTGGGTGCCTTATGTAAGTGGAGTCATACATTTGTCCTTTTGCGACTGGCTTATTTCACTTAGTGTAATATCCTCAAGGTGCATCTGTGTTGTAGCCTGTGTCACAGTTCTCTTGCTTTGTAAGGCTGAATCTACAAATCAGTGAGGAGGAGACAAATAGCCTAATCAGATAACAGGCAAACAACAGAAGAAAAAATCACGTAAAAAGAAACATAAACATTCCCTGATATGGGTTCACTCTGGGCCCTCGCCCAAATCTTATGTTGAATTGTAATTTTTCGTGTTGGAGGAGGGGCCTGGTGGGAGGTGACTGGATCATGGGGGGCGAATTTCCTCTTTGCTGTTCTCATGACAGTGAGTGAGTTCTCAGGAGACCTGGTTGTTTAAAAGTGTGTACCACCTCCCCCTTCTCTCTCTTCCTCCTGTTCCAGCCAGGTAGGACGTGCCTGCTTCCCCGTCGCCTTCCACCATGAGTGTAAGCTCCCTGACGCCTCCCCAGCCATGCTTCCTGTATAGCCTGCAGAATTAGGAGCCAACGAAGCCTCTTTTCTTTAAAAAGTATCCAGTCTCAGATAGTTCTTTGTAATGTGACAACAGACTAATACATCCCCAAACATCTGAAAATATTCAGCCTCGCTACAGAGCAGGGGAATTAAAAAAGCAAATGAGGAGGTGCCCTTTCACACCCATCAGACTGGCAACACTAAAACATGTGACTAACCCACATTTGGTCATAATGGGAGAAACGGTTCTCACATGGTACTGGTGCAATGTCAGCTGTCTACAGGTAACCTCTTTGGAGTAAGGCTCAAGGTGTGTATAACCTATACCTTATCCCACTTCTAGGGATACAGTTTCTTGCATATGTGCCCAAGAACACCAGATAATGACATTCATCCCATAACTGTATAAACCCCAAATGGCAATCCGCCTACGTGTCCATCAGTGGTGGAATGAATAAATATGTAAGATGAAATCATACAGAAGCACCAGAGCTACAGCAGCAACATGAGGAGTTCCCAGGGGCAAGACAGATGTAGATACCCTAAGGGACTATTTAAGACACACCAACCAATAGCGTCTTCCGTTTGTGGATATACACACATACGGTACAAGTCTGAAAATCTGGGTGGGATAAGATGCATATATACCAACAGGGGAAAGGAGCAGAATGGGACTAGGGAGGGATCATAAAGGACTTCCAACATACGACACATCTCTGACACACTATGACTTCACGGATGTGAAGTGAATACAGCAATTGTAAAGATTTGTTAAAATTGAGAAGTAAAGATGTGTTTATTAGTTAATCTCAGTACTTTTCCGTACTATGAAAATTTTTATAAGAAAAATACTTACAGAAGCTATAGTCAGGCTGGTATGTACCAAATGACCTGGCTGCAGTGAGTGGCTGAGACCATGGGCCACTGAAGATGTGCTATCAGGTGTACGACCACACCTGCGCTCCAGCCCACAGAGGCCAAATGTTGCGATGGCGTGCATTTTTAAAAGGAAGGCTGAAAATCCAGTCTTACTGCAATCCCCTTGATTTTAAAATGTTGGAAATGGATCCTAAAACCTTAAGACGTCTGTGTGGGCCAAGCTCCGTCTGCTCTGGAATTTGGCCCACGGTCTCTGGTCTAGGACTTTACACTTTCCTATCCAGAGGCAGCAGCTGAGGTGGTTCTGAGCCTAAGTTCCATCAGCCAGATGTGCATCTCCCTCCAGCTCACACGTGGAGATGATTCTGCATCACTGGCCTCCACATGGGTCCTCGTCATTACTTTCTTTGTTTTGATCACCAAATTCCTACTACACACACATGCTCGCTTAACAGGTTAGCCCCAAGCATTCTGTCCTAAGAAGATCCGGGAGAAAAAAAAAGACTCCCATAGCCTAATGACATGGCATCGTCTTCCCAGGATACCCGTCGGAATGGTACCCATCAGAAACAAACACCAAAGTCATGAACCAAGCAGGCTGCAGCAAACACCCAGGGGACTAATTAACACCAGCAGGCGTCCCTGCCCGGCCAGCCCAGCTGCCCGGCCAGCCCAGCTGCCCGGCCCCACAAAATTATTCAATGTGAAAACACACAAGCAGACCTCCCTGGCATTCCACCCCCGCTGCTGCCCCACTTTGGACATGAAAACACTCAGAATTTCACAAGGCTCTCAGAAAATGTTCCTGGGGCAAGGTGGGGAGCTGCTCAGCAGCTCAGCAGTCTGAGTGAGGCGGCTCTGGATGTCCTGGAAGGGGGACAGAGACCGCTGTGTTCAAAGGGGCAGAGGCAGGGCTCCAGCAGGACTGAGCTGGCTGCCTGGGGCTCTGGCACACAGCTTTACAAGCAAGGGAATTCACAGCTCTGCCCGAATCCCCACCCACCACTACCTTTAACTGCAAGCTGCAGGCTTACTCCCCGAGTTCCCCAGAGCCATCAGGAGCCAGCCAGGCCCCCAAGCTGCAAGGTGACTCTCTATGGATCTATTTTGAGTTCCTGGTGTCTCATAATGTGCTGCTGCTACGTTAGAAGCAGTGACCCTGGTAGTTATGGCTTGTAGAGGCCACGTTCATGGTGAACTTGAAAAGAGGTTTCCCGGGGGTGAGAGACATCCAGGCTGGAGCCAGGTGCAGATGGCTGATGCCTGGGGCCCCAGTCCTGACTCAGTGGCTGGAGTTCGGCTGTGTCTATCTCCTTGTACTCACTCTAGTGACTAAGGGTGTTTAGAGAGCATGACGTGTCCTAATGATCTTTAGTACGGATGACAGCTTTGCCACGGATAGCCTCCCGTCCTTGTTTTCGCCTGCTTCCTCCTCGGCTTCTCTAGCACTGGACGCTTGGTGGCTCCACCTTCTACTTCTCCGTCTCCTCCCTCGCCCATTTTCTAAGCTAGCTTGGCTCTCCCCTTGGTTCAGTCTGTGGCGCCTTTGCTCCCATGGCTCACCTAAAAATAATTCTTTTTTGCAGACCTTATCTATGCCATGTTCCTTCAGATACTAGGGAACACGGCATAGGGGACCCCGACTCTCCACCTGGGGAGCTTCAGGCTGGTATGTTCACCGGCCTGGTGGAGAGCAGGGAGTCCTGCCACGCCTGTGGTTCTGGGTGAGTGTGCGTGTCACAAACCACTCTTCTAGGCCCCATCACTACAGCCTGGTGGCGACTTCTTTTCCAAAGACCAGACATGCAGAGTTAGGATCTGGGGGTCAGCGTGGACTGCTCTCTCTCTGCTACATTCAAGCAACTGTTAAGTCCCACCAAGCCAACCACCATGAAGGATTTCAAATCTGCCTTCCCCTCCCCATATCCACGGCCACCCTTAGCTAGGGTGCCTTCACAGTCTCCTAACTGCCCCCCTCCCAAAAAATGTAATCTCTTTTCCCTTCCAAGTAACCTATGCTCCTTTGCCACAGCTCCAGTCTGAAACCTTCGATGGCTCCCTAGTACCTAATGCTTTTCATATCCTGAGCCCAGCATTCAAGTCCCAACCAGTCTGATGATTTACTCATTCATTCAGCCCATGCTCCTTCACTGTTCCACCTAAGGACTGCAGATGTTTTCAGGAATGTATGTAAAGAAACAAAAGGAAGACTCTGGACTAAGAAAAAGAAGTGCCAGAGAAGGTTAAAGTAAGGGAAGCCAGCCTTGTCGCCTGGGCCCTGGTCAGCCTCATGTCCTCCTCCTTCCCAGGCTGTTGGCTACTCCTTCTCCCAGACACGCTGGCACCGGTCCCTCTGCCTGCACGCTCTCCTCATTTCTCAGTTGGCCAATGTCAAGATGTCAAGTGCCTGCTCCTCATAGGTCCTAGGTGTTCTCTCTTCCACTGCCAGCACATCTAAGCTCTCCAAATGGCCTAAGTGATACTGTTCCTGCTAAGACCATCTCGACCTAGCTGTGGCTTGGGAACTCCCAGGAGTCAAGAGGTTCAGATCTAGTTCAGGCTCCCAGGCTAAGTCTTTGTTGACCTTGGCTACTAAACTTCCCCGGGCTCAGTTTTTCCATCTGTGAAATGTGGCGAAACTCATTTGCTTCTCGTGGATGTGCCAATGATAGATCCTATACGGTCGATCTTTTATCACCCAGTGTCCCCTTCTGGACAGACGCAGGTCCCCAGCAGACACATCACAGAGCAGTCCAGGAGCTGCGTGCACTGTGCCCCCGTGCACTGACTTAGCCACAGCCCCCACCTCCTCCTCGGCGGTGGACCCCGCAAGGCAGCCTGTGCTGGGTCCACCCTAAACCTCGGCTCTGGCATACTGGAGAGAAGTTTGTATTAATGTTGCTGGCTAATAAAACCACCAGCAGTTGCCTATAAAAAGTGACATGGGATAAATCTACATTAAAATATTCATGCCCTTTATTTCACTTCACAGAAAGATTCAAACATCCCAACCAAACGCACTTATAGCAGCTGCCAGGCAGATGTTTTTCAGGCAGGCAAATGAGAGACAGTAATTAGTCTCAATTAAGTTCTCAGTAAATTATGTAACAGAGACCTTTAGCCACCCAGCCCTGACTGGCTTGCTGAGCCAGAGGCAGTGAACCTGGTCCAAAACTATTTAGAAACTCTGGATTGCTTTGGATAATTCATGTTCTGAGTAAATTGGAGTCTTGGCACAGGAGGAATAATGAATACCATAACCACTTTCAACTGAAAATAATAATTTGTTAATAATTTTAATAGCTAGTGAGCTACAGAAACCACGTCTGTAAGCCTTCCAAGAAGGAAGGAAGGAGATTCATTTTAATTCTGGCTTTATGAAGTTCACGCCACTCACTCCATATACTTTTTGAGATTTTTGCTCAGCAAGTATCCTGTCACATGATATATTTTTTTTCTCCTTGAATTTTCAAAAACAGTCTCCTAAGGGTCTGCTCTGCAAAGGCGTTTCTGTCGAATTAGGCTTTAAAGGTTTCTCACCAAAAGGCACATAAGAGACTGGCCAGCTGCCATTCTGCCTTCAAGACCCTGAGAGAAAAGACTCCTCCATCGACTCTTGTTGAACCGAGTTCTGTGACGTTTTCGCTTGTCAACTTTTGTTTTTAGGTGAACAAATTTTTTTTTTTGAGATGGAGTTCTGCTCTTGTTGCCCAGGCCAGAGTGCAGTGGCATGATCTCTGCTCACTGCAACCTCTGCCTCCTGGGTTCAAGTGATTGTCTCGCCTCAGCCCCCCGAGTAGCTGGGATTACAGGTGCCCACCACCACATCTGGCTAATTTTTTTTCTTTTGTATTTTTAGTAGAGATGGGGTTTCACCATGTTGGCAGGCTGGTCTCGAACTCCTGACCTTAGGTGATCTGCCTGTCTCGGCCTTCCAAAGTGCTGGGATGACAGGTGTGAGCCACTATGCCTACCTAAGAAAATTTTATTTACAGAATTGTAGAGAATGTCCCACTCTCTGGTGAAATACCGTATTTGGGGCCACTCAGAGTCCAGACTTCCTCTCTTCATCCACAAAGGCCTGGTCACATCTTGCTGTGGGTGGTCCCTGTCCAAGCCCTTGCCTTCTCCCTATCTCTTCTGAAGGTCAGACTCTAGCACAGAGCCTTGGGCTTGTTAAGGACTCCACAAATGTTTTCTAAATTTAATTAAATTCCATGGTTCTCTAGAAAGAAACATGACGAGTGACCTGGAGCTTACGAAAATGGCCTTTATGCTGATCTCCAGAGCATCTTGGGCTATTCTCACTCACTTTAGGTATCTCTTCTACTGCCATATTTTCTGCTTACTTAAAACTTATAATTCAAGCACATTGTAGAAAATCTGGAAAGTACAAAAAACAGAAAGCAAGAAAACCAAAGGACACACGTGATCCTAGTCTTTTTTCCTAAAAATCTTTCTTTTAATGTTGACGTCATACTGCAAATCGTTTTATATTGCACATCATGACTGATAGTAGAAGCAATTCCTATGCAATCAAAAATCTTCACTAAAGGCTGACTTTTTTTCTTTTTTGAGATGGGTTCTCACTCTGTCACCCAGGAGTGCAGTGACGCGATTACAGCTCACTACAGCCTCCAACTCCTGGGCTGGAGCAATCCTCCTGCCTCAGCCTCCCAGATAGCTAGGACTACAGGCACAGGTCACTGTAACTGGATGATTTTTTTTTTTTTTTTTTTTTTGTAGAGATGGTTTCTCATTTTGTTGCCCAGGCTGGTCTCAAACTCCTGGCTTCAAGCGATCCTCCCACCTTGGCCTCCCAAAGTGCTAACAATGAACTTTTTAATGCTTGCATAACACTCTGTCACATAGATAGAGGCATACATTACTGAACTAGTGCATACTTGGCCATTTGGGTAGGTGCCAATTTTGTCCATATTTTGGATGATTTCCACAGGGTAGAAATGGAAGTCCTGGATCCGAGGTGATGAGCGACATCATTCAGAGGGCCAGAAAGGAGTGCCTGGATCTCTCCGTGATGGGGATCCCGTTAACCTATGACCTAGCCATGGCTACCTACTAGTCTGTACGTTTCTTCTCTAGTGACGATGCTTTACCTTTGTGAACACACTGGGGCAAGGTTTCCAAAAGCCCTTCGATGTGTCCCTTGTGTCTTCTTTCTGCCCTTAGGCAGGGGGGTCCAGGCTACAGTCCCTCCACCCCACTCCCCTGCTTTGGACATTCCCTACCGGTCAGTGTTTCCATAGCACGTGGCCTTGACAAATACAGCTCTAGCTGCAACCTGACCTGCTTCAAGCAAGTAAGCAATAAGAGCCACACTGACTGGACCTTTCTATAGGCCAGAGGTTGTGTGCTTTAGTCTTTACTTGATTCCCAATTAGATAAGGAAATGGGAACGTCTGTGAAGTAACCTGCTCAGGATCACACGGCCAGTGAGATCTGTCTTGTATTGAGAGTGGTGTGCTAAAGTCTTCTGCAGCCGACAGATTTCTCTCTGTATCTCCTGCAGTTTATAGTTTATATAAATGGCTGTTGCATTGTTTGAAGCATAAATATTCATAACTGTTGTACCTTCATTGTAAACTACAACTTTGAATGTAAGTTTCCTTGTCACATTTAATGCTTTCTGGCCTGAAGTCTATTTTGTCTAAGATGAGGATTGCTACCTCTGCTCTCTCGCTGCTTTTGCTTCCCTGGAATACCTTTATCTTTAGCCTTTTTGAATGAGTTTGTTTTAGGTGTGGTTTTTGCATATGGCATATAGTTGGGTCTTACTTTGTGAGCCAATTTGAAAATCTTTTTCTTTTCTTTCTTTTTTTTTTTTTTTTGAGACAGAGTTTTGCTCTTTCGCCCAGGCTGAAGTGAAGTGGAGCGATCTCGGCTCACCGCAACCTCTGCCCCCCTGGGTTCAAGCGATTCTCCTGCCTCAGCCTCCCCAGTAGCTGGGATTACAGGTGCTCACCACCACGCCTGGTTAATTTTTTGTATTTTTAGTAGAGACGGGGTTTCGCCACATTGGCAGGCTGGTCTCAAACTCCTGACCTCAGGTGATCCGCCCACATCGGCCTCCGAAAGTGCTAGGATTACAGGCGTGAGCTACCACACCTGGCTGAAAATCTTCTTAACTGGTAAGCTTGGCCCATCCCAATACACTTGATCTCAACTTTGTAGTATTATTTAATTATAATTACTGTATCTATTTCATTGTGTTTTCTGTGTTTTTTAAAAATGTTATTTCTTTGCTATTTATTTTTTGGTATTTGAAGGTTTCTGCTTTTGTTTTACTCAAACCATTTTTGCTGGTTTTAATCAAGCAAAACATAAATACATAAAAGTATATCAATTATAAGTATACAGTTTGACAAAACTGTCACAAAGCGAGGCCTGTAACTACAACTCAGATCAAGAACACGAGCATTACCAGCACTCGGAAGGCCTCCTCATCCTCAGTTACGAGCGTCCCCCAACAGTTCTGACTCCTGTCAGCCACAGGTCTGTCTGGCTTGTTTTCGAACTTTACGTAAATGAACTCACGGACCACGCACTCTTGTCTTTTGTGTCTAGCTTCTTTCATTTATCTGTGAAACGGATCCATGTTCTGTAGAACCACAGTTTGTTCTCATCATTATGTTCTATTCCATGGTGTGAGTAGATCACAGTCCATCCACTGTGCCGTGGATGAGCCCTGGGTTGTTTTAAGCTTTGGCCTCTTATGAATAGCACTGTTCTGAACACGCTTGTACGTGTCTTGTACAACTTGAGCGCATATACCTACGTGGAAGCTAAACAACTGCATCTTAAATGGGAGGCTACAGCAACTCCATCTTGAATGCTTATCCACCAGGTCTGCTTAACTAACTCTACTTCCAGGAAGGCCTCCAAGATTTCCAATTTTATCTACTGTTGCTTGGGAAAAAGCAGGTACATGCCCTAAATTGTGCTCTTAGGTCAAACAACCTTATGCTATTACACTTCAGTTGTCTGACAAATTCCATCTGAAGCATCCCCTGACCTGGGTCTGGGGGACAATGGCATGGGGATCCATCACCTTGTCTTGCTGCTGCTCAAGGCACAGACATGGCTTCTGTTCATAAGTCCCTGTTGAATGTTTCTTTCTAAGAAACTGGATTTGTCGGCCTCTTGCTTTGGCCTCTCAGCTTCCTCAGACTTTGGGGAACGTCTGCATAGTTCTGCCCACCTTGAAACAACCTAGGAGTAGAATTTCTGGGTCATGAGAATTTGTATGTTGAGACAAATAGATATGTCCGAAGTGGTTATGCCAACTTACACTCATATCAGCAATGACAGAGAATTCCAACGGCTCCTTGTCCCTGCCAAAACATAGTAACATCTGCCTTGTCCCTGCCAAAACATAGTAACATCTGCCTTTTCTATTTCAACCGGTCTAGTGGGTGTGCCAGTGGTATCGCATTGTGTTTTAATGCGTATAGGTGGAGAATACAGGTGAAGTCATTATGGGCAAGGAGAACAGGGTGAACAAGAGTTGGGAGGTGCAGAAGGCTCATAACTTTGTAAGATGTACTTTGTCCCCTCTTTCCTAATCTTTTACTACCTGGTTGATCAGTTTTTAATGACATCTCTTGACTTCTACCCACTGTCTAAACAACCAGTGTTATTATCTGATTCTCCTGCTTTCAGTTTTTCTTTCTTTTTATTCTTTTATTCTACTCTCTCCTTTTCTTCTATTGGTTTTAGATGCATTCTTTTCATTTTGTCAGAGCGTATAACATTTACATATTATTTTTCCATTCCTGGATCCAACTTTGCGTTAGTCGTAGCTCTACAATTAAACATCCTAAGATGCTCGCCATCACCCCTTTTACCACTGACCCCAGTCATCTCTTGGTTAGATGCAGAGCATCCTATGATAGTAGTGGGATTGGCAAACTATGGCCTGAGGGCCAAATCCTGGCTGCCGCTTGTCTTGGTGAATGTAGTTTTATTAGAACACAGCCCTATTTGTTTATACGTTGTTTGTAGCTGCTTTTGTGCTACAACAGAAATGAGTAGTTAAGACAGAGACTATATCGCTTGCAGATTTAATATCTGTCTTTTACTGAAAAAGTCTGATTCCTGCTCTAGCAGGTTCCTCAAGAAGGGCTCATGGATATAGTGTCCTCGGCTCGTGTCTATTTAAAACTGTTTTTATAAAGCTTTGATACTTAAAGGACAGTCTAGCTAGTTATAAAATCTTCAGTTCACATTTTCTTTCTTGAGCTGATGTTCTGTGAGGACATCATGCAGACCCTGAGAATTGGGAGTATGAGCCCCATGCATTGGAGCCACAAGGAGTAGGTTGGGGAGCAGAATGAGTACCCCCTTCTGATGGGAGCCCTACTACTTGATAGCCACATATTCCTGTGGAGTTTCCTGACCCCATGGAAGTCTCCACTGGGAAGCTTTGCCCAGAGAAGTCACATGACAGGAGGCTGCTGATAAACTGTACAGGCAGAGCCACAGACAGACCCTCCAGGAACTGTAGCACCTGGGTGATGAGCCATCAGCCATCTGTGTCCCTGCTTCATCCATAACAATATCATGCAAAGCTTACTAAGTACTCTGCTGACCTGACCCACCACACCAGTAACACTGTCAGATAGGCGCAGAATGTTCTCATTAAACCCTCTCACATTTGGGGCACTCACGCAGCCTTCTTTTCAAAAATGCATGCAAACCATCTGCCTAAATCATCCCTCATCCTCTGATTGTGCCAGCGGCTGACGGCACACTGAAGCGACATTCTTTGGACCCGGCCATTTATCTGTTTGAGAAATTGAGGTGCAGCCCTCAGACCGCTGGCACGGCTCTTGTCTGCTGTGATTTCTCAGAACCCGTCAGCAGAGCTTCAGAGATGACAGCTGTAGAGTTCTGTAGCATCGTGGATTGGATTTTGTCCTGGAATAGGGTTTTGGACACTTCCAGAAGATCATAACAATGATCATAAAAATGACAAATTTAGCTCTTACTGTGTGCCAGGAACTGTCCTGAGCCATTTATTTCTCTGAACTCATATCATTCCCGTGACAACCCTCTGAGGTAGGAACTCTCTCAGCCCTCTGTCCTAGAGAGATGTCGAGTGGCCTGCCGCAGGTCCCTGCTGGCAGCGGTGGGGCTGGGATGGGACCCTGGCTGCCGGAGTCCTCACTCCACTGCTTCTGCTTCTCAGGCCTCATGCTCTGCCTCCTTCGTTTTCTTGAGCTCCCATGCTCTTTGCCTGCTTTCTTCCACCTTTACCTTTTTCCTTTACCCAATTTCTCCTTTTTGAAAAGCAGCAGTGAACCTGCACTTTGCCTTTTGTCCCTTTTAGCTTTAACAGGCACCTCCTTCTCAGTTCTTCTTACTTCAAGGGCTAACTTAAAAGAACCACAAAAAGCTGTCCTGTCAAACTTCTCTTAGCAAGGCTGCTAGTGGACAGCTGCGCTGCCTGGCCAGAGCTGCTCGCTAACGTGCCAAACTGTTTCCTCCCTCCCGCTGCTGCATGCCTCAGTGCACTTGGGTCTTTCCATCTGGCTCACCCAGAGCCACCGGGCTGGACCCTAGTCCTGAGTATGTCTCCCATCTTATGTCTTAGTGGGTCAGTCTGTGATTATGGAGTCAGAATGGAAACTTCCAGAATTTCCGCTAGGTGCTGAGCTGTACTGACTTTCTTTATGTGGGAACAAAACTACCTCTACTCTGACCTTTACTTATTCTATTAATATTTTCTTAAAACATAAGGATCTAGATTTAACCCTGCTCAGTTTCCTTTCGTGATGGTGGCAAACTGCAAACAACAAGGTCATTGCTTCCCAGGTAGTCACAAACCTTCCTGCTTTGTAAGAAATACAGTCAGGGTAACGAGTCCTTTCATGTATCCATTACTGCCTGAGAGAAGAGAAATACGGAGTGCTTTGTCTACCAGGCATCTGGCTGCCTGGCTTCCCTCCCCTTCTCCAGTCACCAGAGCTTCTGCCATGCGAGGCCTGGAGCCTCCTGCAAAGTCCTGCCTGCAATCTCCCAATCTCCACTTCCTTAGGTCTCTGCCTTGTGGCTCTCTCCCCTCAGTAGCCTGGGCTCCGGGCCCTGAAGCCCTCAGGAGATAAGATAGTTATCTCATCTCTCCTCCTAGATAAGCCATACTCTCGATACGGAAGGATACTTTTTTTGAGATGGAGTCTCACTCTGTCGCCAGGCTGAAGTGCAGTGGCACAATCTCGGCTCACTGCAACCACTACCTCCTAAATTCAAGCGATTCTCCTGCCTCAGCCTCCCAAGTAGCGGGGACTACAGGTGTGCGCCACCACGCCCAGCTAATTTTTTTATTTTTAGTAGAGATGGGGCTTCACCACGTTGGCCAGGATGGTCTTGATCTCTTGACCTCATGATCCACCCACCTCTACCTCCCAAAGTACTGGGATTACAGGCGTGAGCCACCGCGCCTGGCTTTCTACTAAGGATTTTTGCATCTGCTGTTAGAGCCAAGAGACAGGACCCAATTCACTGAATCTGGTGATTTCCGCCATGCTTTCTGAGTTACAATGTCAAGGGACCTTTGTTACTGTAAGCTTGTCATTCTCAGTGCGGTCCCTGGACCAGCATCATGAGTGCTATCAGAGCCCTAGCTGGAAATGCAAATTTCCAGGTCTCACTCTGGACCGACCAAAGCAGAAGCTTTGAGAGTGGGGTCCAGCACTCTGTCAGTCACCCAGTCCCCTGGGGATTTCAGCACAGTAGAGCCACTAGACATACCAGGAAAACAATCACCGGAGGCCCGCGCCTTGCTTCTCATCAGAATTGCTGGCCCCAGATCACCCTTTGTCCTGTCTGACAACTCACTGGGCAGGTGCAGCTGAAATGTTTTTCCCTCCCTGTTCTCATGATTCAGGGTAAAGCTCTCTCCCCCTGGCCAGGGAACGTCCTCTTCCCAGGAAGCGGATTAAGAGTCATGGAAGGAAAACATGACTGCGCACAGTGTGGGCCGGGGCACATTCATGACCTCCTCGGTGCTAATTTCTGCTCTTAAGGTCCTAAGGAATTCCTTTGGGAAACTGTGTCCTTCTATTTCACTAGGCTCCTTCCTTCGGTGGTATTTAAACCCAAGTACAGGTTAGCAGACAGAAGTGCCGGCAGGACCCAGCCTTCCACATCCACGCACAAGTGCAGCCTCCTCACGCCCCCCCACCAGAGCTCTGCTGGCCTGTGACGAGCCACCTGGGCATAGCACATCTGTGAAGTTAGTAGTCACGCACTGAGCCTGAAACCCAATCTTTGGGTTTGAATGACGCTGAGTTCCTCCCATAATCCTTTTTCCTTCCCTCATTTAACCCCCATCCAGCTGATGATACTATCTACGGTTCACAGGTAGGGAGCTCAGAAGCATTCAAGAGGTTAGAAATAAACTACTCAAGATTTTCTGCTGTTTCAATTTACCCTGAAATAGGCATAAATTATACGAACTTGTTCAGACAAGAAAGGGAATGTTAGCATACTCTGGGACCTGCCCCCAATGTTTTATTATCTGGAAAATACCAGCATGGGTTACTTAGGTTATGTAGTTACAACTGTATTAAAAATGTGTGTGTGCACAGGTGTATGTGTGAGAAGTGTCTCACGAGATAATGGATAACCCATAAAATGTTGGGGTCCAACAGCTGGCTCATGTTTATCATCGATACAGTTTTGTAGCTGAGCAGGGATGATAGTTCTGGCTGGCATTCACAGAGCGCTTACTCGGGCGAAGGAATTTATAGGCGTTACTTCACCTAACCTCCTCAAGACTTCTGTGAGAGATGTTCTCATTTCCCAGTTTTACAGATGGCGAGATCGTGTAATATGGCCCGTGGGTTTCCATGGAGCTAGGGGTGAAGTGGGGACCGGAGGCCAGGCTCTCAATGCCCACCATGTGAAGCTGCCCCTGGGTGAAATGGATGGAGCAATGCCTTCTTTCCACCAGTATCAAACAATCCATTTATCTCTTCAAATGACTCACTAAGACCTGCTAAGCTCTAGGCACTGCCGGACCCCTGGAGACTGAGCTGCACATCCAGTGATTTCTGTATTTGTGGAGTCCTCGCCATGTGGCCACTTAGTTCCGCAAATAAGTTCCTGACAAATATCTGTGGAGTGAACTGAGCACTGATAAGGTCCTTGCCCTTATGGGGAAGAGGAAGAGGAGAAAGAAGGGGAAGACTAAAGAAATAAACAGTCTCCCACACCATACAGGAATGATGGAGGCGTCCTGTATGTGGCACCTGGCACACGTAGATGCATTATTCGGCCATAGAAGACAGCATGGAGGTTTCGGAAGCTGTGGGTTTGATTCCTGAGTGGGTATATTTAGCTCCTTACCCAGAAAATCTCAGGCCTGGGCCACAGAGACACCTCTCCTCCATTGCCTGGTAACTTGCATCACTGGTCACTTGGGGTCTGAGTGACAGTCCCTCCCAAGTCCCTTTGAGCTTAAGGTCAGCTAGCCACGGGTACAAAGTGTGGTTGTCTTGGAGGTCCAGGATGGCACCCGTCAGCACCTCTCACTGCCTCGACCCCAAATCGCCCCAGGTCTCCTGGGAAACCACCTTCATATTGAAATTGTGTTAGATATGCCCTGATTTTTAATTTCTTTCATAGTGTGGGTGCAGATAGCCCTAAGAACAAGCCAGAAGACCAACCAACTATGGCATTCTGAGAAATTGCTCTAGCGTTTAATCACATAGCCTCAGGCCTTCGGGATGTGTTTCACTTCCAGGGAAAGGAGTCACACCAGCTTCCCCTTGGTATCACTCCAAGTTAAATGCCACTCCAGTGCTGTCTGAGGACTCTCTTGCCCCGCTTCTGAGTATCTATTTAGAGCTGCCTTGGTCAAAAAGGTTCTTTTTCATGCCATGGCAGAAGCAGGTTGTACTGTTTTTAAAGTGAGAATGAGGAGGCAGAAAGTATGCAGGATTTAAAGGGGGAAACAGTGTTTTGCATTTTACTTGTTACCAGAATGAGCTGGGAAAGCTACTTAATCACTAAGCGTCTCAAAGTATTCATCTGTAAAATGAGGTGAATACGCTGACTTTCCAGAGGGACCGTGGGCCCTAAGCCATGGGACAGCCAGCGGGCACCTGCTCCTTCCTCTGCTTCCTGCCAGTGATCCCGAGTGAACTGGTCCGTTCCCAACGAGCTTTCTGCTTCTGCCACTTCCACACTTTACATCTAAGCACGAAAACAATTTCTGAGTTTTAAAATTCTCTACTTTTACAATAAAATCATTTTCAAGTATTATTTTGAGAGAAAAAAAAAAGGTTCTCTGGAATTTACAGGCCCAAACTAAGCTCCCAACAGGAAGCAGAAGGCCCAGTGAACAGGGCTGGAGCAGCAGCTGATGAGTCCACTGCACCCATTTTTTCTTCCCAAGCCATCACACCTGATCAAATTACACTCTGGGGACTGGAGATTCTGTTGGTACAATCTTGAGGTTAAAATAACCAGGGTAAGTCTGGGTTTGGTAACAGGTTGTACCACACCCAGTCACGAAGAGTTTGGAAAAAAACTCTCATGCTTTGAGAATCATACAGCTGCTGATGCTGAAAGTTCCCATCCAAGAGTAACATTCCGGCTGGGCTGGCTTTTCCCAGTACACAGGGATTTTCCAGTACAGTAGTCTCTTGCTAACAGACTCGCCTGCTCTCATTCTAGCCGAGAGCAGCAGGGGCTGGACAGTCCTCACTTCTCGATCTTGGCTGGATCAAGACCTCAGCCTGTCTCTCTATAGGACTTATCTGCTTCTGCCTGTCCCATGTCATCTTCCTCCTTCTGGTGAGAGCACCTCAGTTTTCCTTCCCATGCTGCCATGTGTTGGCCAGGAGGAAAGCATTGTGAGCTGAGCAAGACTGATCAGACGTTGCAGGAACCTGGGCTCTGAGCAGAGTGACCTTTGGAGTGGATGCAGAAGCCACGCCAGCCAGCTCCGGGATCTTCTCTTCCAGACCAACTTTTCAGTGTCTGGGAGCTACTCCCCATTCCTTCTATGTTCTCTTATCTTTTTGGTACAGGTTCAGATCTGGTTTCCGTGGCCCAGCAAGGTCCTACCGTGCTCTAGAAGCCGGTGGTGCCAGGATCACTTCCTTGCATTTCCACGCCACAGCCATGGCTTCGGAGAAGATCGGGAGACTGATGGGGACAGGAGTTTTCTTGGCAGTGATGCCATCAGCTTATTGGGTGTTCTCCTTACCTCCCACTGTACACGAGCATCTACCCAATGGAAGAAAGAGGTTGGCTGTATCTACTTTTCTAGTGGAGGTACAGGGTCCCGCAAGCTCTTGTGAGCCCATAGTACCTTGACCTTGCTGCTGGGAGCACCCCTCTCTGCAGAAGCTCCAGGAAGGGTGGATTCCAAGATTAAAATTGTCCTGGGAAGAAGCACAAGCCTGGCATTCTCAAAGTGGTTCACAGCACAGCGTGGCACATCAAAAGCGCGTCTGTCGGCAAGAGCCTACGCGGTACCGAGACCTGTGGGGTGTCGGAGCCAGCACCTCCCTACCTGACATGCCCACAGAATCTCCTTTCCCTCTCATCTTGGCACAGGCCGTGCTGTGGGAGGTGATGCTGTGACCGTGGTCACTGCGTACACAGGGCAGAGGCCTGGCTGGCCAGCAAGGAGGTTGCAGGGCGGGCAGTCTGCAGCCTGGAAAGCGCCTGTCACTTGCAGGCTGGATGCCTGGCCTCACCTGAAGAGCCACTGTGAGCCCCTGCAGAAAGGGGACGCAACTGCTGAGCTTGGGAGGAAGGACCCCACGTGTGCACCAGTATGTATCACAACTGGTGTTTGTGGCCTTGGCGACAAGCAGCCCGAGACAGTTCACTTGCAAACGCTTTCCTTTGACACTTGAGCCGCTAAGACCCTCTTGGAAAATGTCCCAAACACAACCGGGGAAAGGGCCACTGGTGGCTTCAGACGTCTCCATCCTGCTCCCTCGTGTGCCCGACACCTGCTTGTTCTCCTTATTCCTCTGGCATTAAAATCTCTCTTGGAAAAGGACCTGATAAACTCATTTCCACGTAAGAAAAAGTTAAAACAGGTTGAGTCTCTTCCCTCCCAGTGCAATGTCCTTAGCTCACTGATAAATCTTTCATTCCATTCTTTCCTTAACGACTCCCTTCGCATAGACATGCAGGCACACAGAGCTGGAAGCTACCTTCCTTGGAAAAGGAGAAACTGCCCATCTCGCAGCAAATGCCCCATCACCTTGGGGACCTAAGATTAATGTCATTCTCCATGGGGAAAACTCAGGCACTTGGAACATTGGTAAAAAGGCAATGCTTAGGTACTCAGGGCGCTCAGCTTTCAAAAGCGCAGTAACTTTGAATGAAGGCCAGGCATACAGGTCCCCAGCAACGCTCTAGATGGTTAGAAATGACCCAGGTTTCACAGACAGCCCTGTATGTTTATGAATCCAGCCTATGTGAGGTCTTTCTAGAAAGGCTTAAGTGATTTCTTAGGGAGGAACAGATGTAAAACGTGATCATAAGAGATGTGCTCAGTTATTTTTAAAAAATTAATATGAGTTCGGGAGTATTTCCAGAGTCCATAGATTACCTAGGAAAGATTTATCCTGTCTGTGTGTGAAGGGATCCTGGTCATGACTTTGGTTATGTTCTTATTTTCACTGTCTAACCAGTGTGTAATGTTTGCTCATTCTTACCCCGATGTTTCTGATTTGGGGTTTGAGGCAGAGGAGCAGGGGATGAGGAGAAAAGGAGGATGGCACTTTTTTCAGGGTAGGATTTTGCTGACTGGGGTGAGCAAATCTAGGCATTGACCCTCAGGCGTGCCGAGCCTGGGGGCAAGCTGGGGCCACCAGGAGGACAGGTGGGTTTGCATGGTTCCAGAGGGACCCCTAGAAACTCCTTACCTCCCACTATACATGAACATAGAAACTGGCCTCCCTTTTCCATTTGCAACACCCTTTTTCACCTTGTCCAGTACTAAGGTAGGGGGGGTTGGGCTGATACTAAGCAATGTCAAGTCCTGCGGGAACCTGGTAGCATGCGGTGTAAATATGAAAAGGAAATGACCCAGTAAACGAAGAGACGACTCACCAAGTTACTGAAATAACATGCAGAGAGTATTGTTATTCTCTGCGTGTTATGGGTGCACAAGCTACTACTCAGAGACACAGTGGGTCCCATCCAGGCTCCCCTGAAAGTGAGAAGCAGAGAGAACAAGGGGAAAGAAAATCCCTGACTCCCAGTCTGACTCCCAGTTCCAAACCCAACCAGCCTATGGGGGGCGTCTCCAATGTGATGCTCGGAATGGCTTTTCTATGAGGTTGCAGAGATAGTGGCTGCAGTGAAGGTACGTGTGCATGTGTCTTGGTAGCAGAACGATTTACAATCCTTTAGGTATATACCCAATAATGACATTGCTGGGTCAAATGGTATTTCTATTTCCAGATCCTTGAGGAATTGCCACACTATCTTTCACAATGGTCGAATGAATGTACACTCCCACCAACAGTGTAAAAGCGTTCCTATTTCACTGTGGCACTGTTTACAATAGCAAGGACTTGGAACCAACCCAAATGCCCACCAATGACAGACTCGATAAAGAAAATGTGGCACATATACACTGTGGAATACTATGCAGCCATAAAAAAGGATGAGTTCATGTCCTTTGCAGGGACA
>CAUYLG010005722.1:0-63523 GCA_963573385.1 Cacajao melanocephalus | reverse complement strand
TTGGGGTTGCTCTTCTTGAGGAATATCTTTGTGGTGTTCTCTGTATTTCCTGGACTTGAATATTGGCCTGCCTTGCTAGGTTGGGGAAGTTTTCCTGGATAATATCCTGAAGAGTATTTTCCAGCTTGGATTCATTCCCTTCGTCACATTCAGGTACACCTATCAAACATAGATTAGGTCTTTTCACATAGTCCCATATTTCTTGGAGACTTAGTTCATTCCTTTTTACCCCTTTTTCTCTAATCTTGCCTTCTAGTTTTATTTCATTGAGTTCGTCTTCAACCTCTGATATCCTTTCTTCTGCTTGGTCAATTTGGCTGTTGAAACTTGTGCATGCTTCGCAAAGTTCTTGTGTTGTGTTTTTCAGTTCCATCAATTCATTTATATTCCTCTCTAAGTTGTCCATTCTCGGTAGCATTTCGTTAAATCTTCTTTCAAGGTTCTCTCTCTCTTTTTAAATGAGCTTTTTAAGAGCAGTTTTAGATTCACAGAAAAATTATAAAGATGTGTAAAGAGCTTGCAGTCTTCCTTACTATTATCATTTTGTATTAGCTTAATATGTTGTTACAATTAATGAACCAATGTTAATACATTGTGTTTAACTGAAGTCCATACCTTTATTCAGATTTCCTTAGTGTTTGCCTAATGTCCTGTATCTGTTACAGTATCCCATTCAGGCTACCACTTATATTTAGTCATTATGTTTCCTTAGGCTTTCCTTGGCTGTGACAGTTTCTTTGCTTTTGATGACTTTGACAATATTGAAGAGGACTGGTCTGGTATTTTTTTTTTTAGAATATCCCTCAGTCTGGATTTGTCTGATTTTTTTTTTTCCCTCATAATTAGGCTGGGGCTATGTGTATTGAGGAGGAAGACTCATTGATATTTATTTTATACTGGGGGTTATAATACAATACTGCTCTATTTTGTTCCTCTAATTGTTCCAGCTTTGGCAAATGGAGGCTATTTCAGTTGACCGTTCTGACAAGGGTTTTAAATTTGACTCAATTGAGTCAACTCAATGATTCAGTTGGATTTGATGTAATAGGCAACTGGGATCCTGAGCAGGGATCTTACTGCCTTTGACTATGATTCGATGCTTCCACTTGGCAGATTGCATCAAGCCATGTGCCCTGCAGGTCTCCCTACTTTCTAAAATAGACATTCTTGGGGTAGAGCCAAGCTTGCTCACTTTTCCTTCTCTTTTCTCCCTGTTTGCACTGCAAATTCTGTTTGAACACTAACTTGGAAAGATCCTTTCTGAGACAGATTAATGAAGAAATGTAGTTGCATGTACCACTTTCTCAGCCCTGTAATGCTGGCATTCCCAAGAGAGTCTGAACTTTTCCCAACCAAAACTAGGTTACAAAATGAATATAGGTTTTATATTCACGGGGTTGATAAACCCATAGCTCAGTGCCTGCTTAACTCCTGGTTTGAGCACTTATATTTCTCTAATTATTTGCTTGCAAATTGCTCTAATCTGAGGGTACTGTGAATTCTTGGAGAGCAGACACTATTTTTTATACATATTTGTAAACCCAGTGTCTAACACAGTGCTATGTTGGCTGCCCAATAATGTTGATTGAATAAATGAAGAACATTGGATTGGGAAAGTAATTAGTTCGTTTACCTAATTTGATTAACTTGAAATCATATAATCAACATATATGATGAAATTAATATTCAAGGAAAGTTATAGTCTCCCTGCCCTTGTTGTGGTTATCTTATTATGATGGGCCTCTTAAAGCACTTCTGAGAAAAATAATCTTGATTTTGGCTGTTGTTTTCCTTAGCTGAACTTCCCCATTGCATTTATCAGATAATTTTCTTTTTCTTGATTTTCACTTATCACCAAAAATACTTGTTCACTGACTTAAACTGTTTCCATATTTTTCAGTTCTCTGGACTTTTTCTTGTCTTGTCAATTTTCTTTTTCTTAAGGTAACTGTCTTTTGCCAGGTCTTCTTTCTGTTTACCAGTTTTCTTTCTTCTTCCTTGTTTCCTTATTCTGTGAGTGTACTGCTCAATTTTCTTGCAGCTTTAACATCAGGTGTTTGATGAATATATCAGTTTTATATATTACCGGGATGCCTGTACAAAGAATGAACAAGCCTCTGGAGAACCAAATGTGAATGAAGCAAGGTTGTCAATGAAAAGCCCAGAAGAGGAAAGAAGAGCAGAGATTCATCCTTGCTGTTGAAATTACTGCTGTGATTACTTGATATGTGGGCTCATGTAAATCAGTACCCTTTTCCCTGTGGTCATAGTGCTTCCTACCTTAGAGTGACCTTGGTGAAAAATGCCTGTCCAGGTGGCATTGGCCTGACAATGTATTTGTCTTTCAAGATCAACTTCTTTCTTCTTTTCACAATTTGCTTTACCCTATTATGCTGAGGTGACTTTATTTTCTTTGCAGCTTTGTTTCCCCCTGTGGCTGGATCAATGCCAACGTGAAAAGGTCAACAGCTTCTGAAACACCTTTAGTTTGTAATGGAGTGTAGGGCCCATTTTCAAGATTTTTTTTTCCCTCTCCTCTAGTCCTTTCTCTTTTCCCTCCCACCAAAAATCAATTCCAGAGTCCCATCTGTGCTTTGCCTCTAAATGGTTTTCCTTCACAAGTGTTAACTCTGCATTAAAGTAAAACATGCCATTTCCCCTCTTAAGCCAGGCACGTCCTGTTGTCAACACAGTATGTTCTCCGTTCCCACAAACCTGCTAATCATCCTTGCAATGTGACCATTTCTAGGTGACTGTTTTTCTTTATAAATGACCATTTAGTCCTGGTTTGTGTGAATGGAATGTGTAGAGCTTTTATGTCCGGCAGCTAAGCTGTAGGGTCTCATAGCATTTGCCTTTTGTGCATCTGGTATTGGCAGAAAGTAACTGTGCCTGCAGGTCCTGCAGTGAGAAGCGACTGCCATTGTGGTGCTTATCGGCATTATTGGACACTAATGGATCGATACCAGATAGCAAATATATCAGAAGCCTAACCTTTCTTCTTCTCTTGTGTGTTAGGACAGACAGGATCATTCAGGGCAAGGTGAGTGTAATAACATGCTTTGTTTTAAATGACAGATCAGCTTTGGCTTAATTCATTCACTTTCTCCCTTTCAATAGGTGAAGATAAATTAACTAGAGAAGCTTTGGGATAAATCAAATAAGTGAACATACTGCTTACTTTTCCTTAGGCCTCAGAAGCATTTGGCTGAGTGATTTTTATAAATATGAACTGATCATGCTTTATACAGCCAGTAACTCCCCAAACTCCCAAGCTTTGCCATGATTTAGTTCCACCACCTTTCTAGTCTCCTTCCTCCATTCTTACCCACACATACCCTTTGCTCTAGCCATAGTGAAGAAATCACAGTTCCTGTAACAAATTATGCCCAATCACCTCTTGGGGCCTTTATACACAATGTGCTCCTACCTCAGGTTACCTTTCCCTACTATAGTCTCTCACTCTGCACCTGCCAGCAGATAAACCCCTATGCGACATGCAGTACACTGCCACATGTCCTATCTTTGTTAAACCTCCAGTGACCCCATTCCCTGCCTGTATATTGATCATTTCCACCTTCAGGCCACATCTCTACTTGGTACATTATTGTACCTATTCTTAACAACACCTAAGGTCATTTTCCAACCTGAAACCTTTCAGTAGCTTACTCTCTTATTCCCCCCTAACTTCCCGTATCAACATAGTGGTAAAATTGGTAAGCATTGTAATATGACTGCATAGGTCCAAAATCCTGGCTCTACTTTTTATGAGCTATGTTACCTTGGGCAAATTATTTGATTTCTCTGGTCTCAGTTCCTATGTATTCTTGGGACAGTCACCCAAATTTCCTGTGCCTCAATTTCTATGCTGGATTCCATGTTTTCCACTTGGCATCACCACCGCCATTCCCTTCTACAGGTCCCTTCTGCATTCATATTGCAGAGAAACAGGAACACCTTCTCAGCATTTTTTCACTGTGTGATTTCATGTTAGAGGTAGCCAGTGACAGGCACTGGCACAAATGTTGGGAGGCAGGAGGGGAGGAGCCACCATTCTCTAGAAGCTGTTTTAGCCAGACACCTGGCAAATGTGAGTCACAGTCATTTCCCAGGGAACTCTTGAGAATGATTTGTTAGCTGCTGTAGCTCCAAACAGTGGTAGAAGCTTCCTGGAGATTCTTATAATTTTTAGAGGCTTGCTGGTGAGTTCTTAAAATAAGTGACTTCGTTGCTACCTGTAGCCTAGGATTGCTGGTGGCTGCTTCCCAGCTTTTGCTCTCCTAGTTCTTCCCAATGCTATGATTATCTCTTATTACCTATTTTCTATACCTGGAATACATAGAGTAGCTTCTGTTTTTCTAGCCACACCCTGACTGATACAATGTTCTCATCAGTTTAATGCAGAGCGTAATGCTGCTGGCCTTAGAGAATTAACTGAAAAACAAATGTACCTGAATCTCTTTGTACATATTATATATTTTGTGTCCACTGCTGAAATACAAGCTCCATTTCATTCTATACACCCTCATTGGGAGCCTTCTCCACTTTCAGTCTTGCTTGCATGATATATGAATTCCTTATTTTATTAGGAAAATACTGTTTCTAAATGCAAACTTGAACATGTCTCTCTTCTCCTTATCACAAGGAGCTCCCCATCTTTCTATCATCTTTATCTATGAGGGGAAATGTAAATCAGCTTATTGGAATGGAAGAATGAAGTCCACCACGACTGATGACTTATCTAATCATAGCCTCTGCTGTAGCCCTACTGAACTTCAAGAGGAACCCAAAACTTGCTCTAGTATTTCATACTTCTGTGCCTTTGCTGTTGCTGTTCCATCTGCTGGGGAGATCTTTCTTTCATCCACCCCCCTGAGATCCTAGAAACAATTGGTTACATTAGAGAGTTCACTTTGATCCTGCTGCATTTCAGCCTTATTTATCAGGCTTGACTGACATATTCGATTATATATTTGTATATTTGTATTTTCTTTAATTATGCAAGATATTTGGGAAAAGAATCCTTTCTTATTTCTCGTGGTATTTTTAGCCCAGAAACAAGGATAGAATAGGTTTCAATAATATATGCTCAATGAATGAATGATCAAACACTTTAATACTAGCATAGGCCTTATAACTTCCAAAGGAGTCCACTTGGCCATGGGGATTAGAGGCCATGGTGTTACAGATTCTGTCATCCCGTAAGAGCTGTGCTGGAGTATACAGAACTACAAGCAACATTTTAGCCAGTGGGCACAAAGACTGATCTGCTAGACTGATGGTGACTGGGAACAAACTCTTCCTGCTGTTGTGGCTACAGCAGTGTCAGATGTTTGGGTTTGATCATCCTGATTAGGAGAATATCTAATTCTTCAGAGAGAGCTAGTTTTCTGTCTGTCAGTCTGGCTGTTGTCACTGGCTGTTTCAGTGTGGTAGGCACATTAGATCATGACCTCCTCCTAGCAAAAGAGGTCCTGGGTGCCGATGTCAACATGAGGCCAGTGGTAATGTGCTGTTGTTACCCCACAGGCCAGTGCAAGACAAGACATGTATTTTCAGTGACTGTTTCACTTGGAAATTTTTAGCGGGTGGGTTTACTGCAGGAATGCTTAGATCTATTATTTACAAAATGGTGTGAGTTAGAGATGGATGCGATGTGGCAGGATCCTTATGCATTTCTCATCTGCAGAGGCTGCTTCCTATTCAGCCCTGTATTCTACTTCATTTTAAGTATTCCCAATGTTTGGACATCTCCCACTCTACTCAAGATGATTTAGTTATCAGAATGCAGTTGGGAAGTTTTCGCCTTTTTGCTTTAATTGGTCTTTTGAAAGCTCTACTCCCCTGCGGGTGGCAGGGAGCTATAATAAAGTTTGAGATAAAAGGGTCTGGGTTTGAGCTGTAGCTCTAACATGAACTAGCTTTGTGATTTTGAACAAATCACTTAACCTTTCTGAGCCTCATGTTCATGCTCTTTTAAATGGAAACGATTATAATTGCTCTTCTTACCTCCTAGGGTGTGTTAGTCTGATTAAGGGTTTTCTGATTCTAGGGCAAACCTAGAAGTAGTATTTCTTTTCCTCTAAACGAGTGAGCCTCTGCATAGGAACATTGAATCTCAAGCAGTGAATAAAACAGCTGAACTTTACTACCACATCCTATTCTGCTGACATCCAGTTGGGGAAGAATGGGCAAGTACATGTGGCCCAAGAAGTGTCATTCCAAGCAGAGCGTGGTATGCTGTGATGGTAGAAAAGAGTAGAGTCATTCTACACTTTGCGAGGCATTCTTGTCTAGTTAGGGGCTGTATGTATCTTGGTGGTTTTCAACTGGTGGCAATTTTACCTCTCAGGGGACATATGGAAATGTCTGAAGATACTTTTTTCCTGTTTCAACCACAGGAGAAGGAAGGAGTGCTCCTGGGATCTAGTGGGTAGAGGCCACCAATGCTGCTAAACATTCTGCAAGCGCAAGAGAAGCTCCAAACAACAAAGAATGATCTGATCCCAAATGCCAGTACTGCTGTTGTTGAGAAACACTGATGTATCTTATTTAGCCCTGTTTCAGAGTTCCAGGGCTGAGCAGGATGAGCTGCATTAGGATGCAGAGAACTCTGAGGAGGTGATGAGCACCCTGAATGGCTTAGCTTAGCCCTGGGCCTTCTTGAAATCTGCTCCAGGTTTCCAGCCTAATAAGCCCTGCACTTCTTACAACATCAACCAGCATTAGATTCTTCTCTGCTCATCCACTTCCTTGGAAGTATCTTGTATCAATATTTGCTAGTTAAGAATTAGACTTTGCAGCTAGAATGTCTACTTTAATTCCTTACCTGTCACTTACTAGCCGTGTGACCATAGGCAGTTCTCTGTGCTTTAGCTAACTAAACTATAAAATGGAGATGTGAGTATCCATCTTACATGGTTATAGGTCAATTAATATGCACAAATAAAAATATTATATGCCAATTAATAAGCACCTAGAATGATACTTGGCACTTAGTGAGTGGTTGGTAGCTGTTAACCATTATGTAATTGACTGTACTCCAAAACTATAGCATAACAATACAGCATTATTATGTGATTCTCATATCATTTTAATTTAATTGGTCAGCGCTTTATTTCATGCCTTGCTTTATGCCAGATACAGCATTGGGCAGTGGGAAATCAAAAGTGCTCTAAGTGAACTCATAGGCAGGTAAGTAAATTTGTTACTATATATTGGAATGATTAATTCTATTTGAAGCCATCTGAGAAGAAAGTTACTCATTTTTTTTATTTTTTGGAAGGTTAGTTTTTAAAAGGTAACAAAGCAAATCAGGAAAAGGGCTTCCCAGGTTGAAAATAGAAACTTCTCCTTCTTAGCCTAACCCAAGATGTTTTATTTTTTGAAGCTTCTGCACATCTAAGCTGCTCTGTCTCCCTGACTGGTATCACTTTGTATTCCTCTCCCTGATCTGCAGTAGCTGGAAGACATTACTCCTTCTTGCCTCTCATCACTTTTTTTGTTGTGATACGTAGATTTATGTCAAAAAATAAATCTTTGTGTGGGAGAGGCTCTGAACAGGTACCTTTCATTCCCTTTCCTGCTTAGAGGAGACACCACTGTAGGAAGCCCATAAACGACCACTAATCTTAAGAGCTCATGCAGTTGACCAGCTGAACATAGTATTGTACCAAATAGCAGTGATCTGTGGAGCTGTTTGAACTGGTTCACCCTCATGATGGTCAGGAAAAAATCCTTCCTGGTAAGGAGCAGCCAGCTGATAGAGCAGAAAGAAACTTAGTACTTCCACCAAGAAAAATAAAAGAGTTCAGATTTCTTTACTGGAGTATTTAGACTTTCAAACTACCAAATGTTCCTTCCACAGAGAAACAGGGATTATGTTTTGCTTGTAACTGTATTTTAATGAACTATGTTTGCCTTAAGAGTTGAGATAAATATGCGTTTACATATTCAGTCTTACAGCCAGTCTTCTGAGCCAAGCTGCATACTCTGAATACAACATTGAATACTGAAGCTTGGCTTTATGGGGCTGGGGCTGGGGGTGGGGTGTGATTTTGAAGGGAGCTTTAAAACTTCAGTATCTCTTTCATGCTTATCTGGGAGTGTGAAAGTGTCATGAATGATCAATTAATTATGGCCAATAGAGTTGTGGATAATTGCTCATTCTCTTTCAAAGAACTTTGGTTCCCCCAAATAGTTGCTTTATTTTAGGCATGGGCTTAAAACATTAAACTTATTTTCATCATCAGAGCACATCTTAGGGAAGGCAAGTCAGATGAAAGCTTTATTATTGCTAATTATAGTTTCATACCTTTAGAGAAGCACCTGTGTTAATTACACACCAACTGCTGTTCTTGAATGTATGCAGATTGCATTATGTACATGGTACTTGGCCTCTTGTTTTCTTACATAGCAAGTTGTCTCCGAGATGTGAGATGATGCTTTGAGGGTGGTAATGGGCCAGTTTGCAGATCTGTTTAGAGTAATTAAACTACCAAAATAATGTTCCATTTCTCTTGAATTCCAAAGGGGCTGATTTTATTAGCTTCATGTTTGGGCTGACCCTCAATTAAACTGTAAGAAGCAAACTGAACCTGTGTCTTTGGCAGCAGGCTTTCTTTACCCTCTCTTCTACTCTGGCATTGAAGAGTGCAATTTCAGCACATCTCTGCCTTGGCACTGTTGCCATTGGGCATGAATAATTCTTGTTGTAGGGGCTTGTCCTGTACATTGTAGGATGTTTAGCAGCATCTTTGACCTCTCCCCTCTAGATGCCAGTGACATCCCCTGCCCCAGTTGTGAAAACCAAAAATATCTCCACATATTACCAAATATTTCCTGGGAAGCAAAATTTCTCCTGGTTGGCAAAATTGTTCCTGGTTGAAAACCACTGTGCTATTTGATGCTTCATGTATATGGAAAAGAAAGGGATCTAAAATGTTGAGACTCTAAATATGTGTGCTGGGCCATGTGACAGGTTCTTTGACGTTACCTAAAGGACCATAGGTACTGATTTGTTCAGGCAACTCCTGTCTCACACCTGTTGTCCCACCAAAATTATTAATAGAACCCCCTTTCACTTTAAAACTATACTAATTCTAATGATAAATTGTATAGGTACTTTAGTTTTGGAGAAGATGTTCAAAACCTCATAATTCCATAAAAGGAAATTAGGCTCAGAAATTCAAGTAATTTGCCAAAGGTCCTAACACACAGCTACTAAATTGGGTTGCTAAACCTTGAAAACAGGAATGAGTCCCAAGTTCTATCATTGCTTTAATTTTCTCTTTTCAATTTCCCCATAGTGATCTACAGTAAAACTTTTGACACTAAAGGGATTTCAAAAACAGCCATGATGGCAAGAACTTGAAAGAGTTCATAATTCTCAGCATCCAGACAGGAGAAGAGAGAGTTGAGAGTTGGACAATCCTAGTTTCAAGTCTGAGTTTAGCATTTACTTTTCTGTGATCTTGGGAATGTGCCTCCTGTATTTCTATCTCTAGAAAATAGAGATAATCAGCTGAGCACAAAGCTATCATAAGGGTTAGATTATGTGTGAATAGTATGGTACCCTGCATATTAATCAGTCATTCAATTGTTGATATGGTGATTACTAACTACAAAAGAAAGGGATGTTGGTAGAGTTCAAGATGTAAAGGGAAACAAGCAGGACCCTAGGGGCTGTGAAAGGAAAGGAGAACAGCATGACAAGTGGTGCTGAACTGAGGGCTAGGATGATAACGAACTCATTAGGGCTCTGTGCTTCCCTTGAGGGGCCTGCATCTGGGATGAATACTCACTGAAATTTTCTAACCAAAAGTTTAACTAGGGTATTTCAAATTTATGGGAAATTTGAAAAGCAAACACCGTAAAGACCCAAAGGCATAGAGATAGAACAGTGGGATATTGCCTTGGAAGTTTAGCTCTGGAGTTAAAATATCAGCGGTTAAGTTCTGTCCAGAGCCAAGCAGCTGTCTGCTCTTCAGCCAGCCATTCTTCTTCTTTGAACCTTAGTTTTCTCATTGTAAAATGAAGAATTGTGACTAAGCCTTAGTACCTTAAAAAAAAGACTCAGAAAACGACTTTGTAGTAATGTGAAAGGAGTACCAAAAGAAACAGTACAGCCAACCACAACTCTATTATTTCTCCAAATGACTTGTATTTCGATTTAAAAATTATGTGACTCTAAGGGGTTCTCACTGAGTAGTGGTAATATGACTTTTATTGTATTGTGTGTGTGTGTGTGTGTGTTTACTTCTATTTTCTAAATATTCTAATATGAATA
The DNA here is from genome assembly GCA_963573385.1 of Cacajao melanocephalus. Taxonomy (NCBI): domain Eukaryota; kingdom Metazoa; phylum Chordata; class Mammalia; order Primates; family Pitheciidae; genus Cacajao; species Cacajao melanocephalus. Next base: position 53,235 of record CAUYLG010005722.1, on the reverse strand, counting down.
TTATTTTTTAAATCAGAAACTATTCAATGCTGCTAACTTATTTTTTTAATCTATGAAACTGGAAATTTAATATACTGGTGGGGGAATACCCCCTACCTAGAAAACAACTTCCTGTGTGCTTTCCTACTTAGAATGTAGGCAATGTGCAGCCCTGCTTGGCCTGTGGACCATTACCTGAGAGTAATGTCGTGTGGAACATGCTAATAAAGATAATGTATGACATTTACCAACTCCATCCCCCAACTACGTGTGCACAGGTAGCTGCTGTGGTGTCATTGTTCTGGTCTTTCATTTTGGGGAAAACAAATGTGTATTCTTTTTGTTCATTTGAGTCAATGGATTTTCATGTACCATATTTTATTTTTTCATTTTTTACATATATTAATAATCATTAGGCATTGCTCTAAGGCAATGCAGTGTTGCATAGAAACTATTCTACCAAAACAGATGCAAATGTTTCTTAGAAATCCTTCTTCCAAAATCCTTTCTTTTGTAAGAAAGCTTCTTATAAAAGCCTTGTTACAAAAAAGGTACCTATTTACTTCTCAAAAGTAATAACAATTCTTATTCTTTATAGAGAAGAAAAGGAGACCTAGTTAAGTTTTGATGTTCCAGAATGTGGAAACACCAGCTCATTCAGAAATTGAGGAAGTTTTAGGAATACATTGGCCTCATTCATTCATTTACTTCATTCACAAATATCTGAACTACCAAACCAACTTAGAAAAGACCTACATTGATTTATTTAAAATCAAGTAAGCCAGACGAGTGATATTGACTATCATTATTGTCATTAATATGACTACATTCTCTGTCTTATGGCTTTGTTTACACAAAAGGATCTTTGAAAATCTGTCAGTATTTTGGCTCCTGGACTCATATGGTTCCCATAGGAAGCACTGTAGTAGTTAAGGTCTCACAGAGGTATAAGTTTCAATTCTACCACTTAGAAGTATTAGTTAAAATTGTATTGTTCAAATTTCCTCATCTACCAAGTGGGAATAATACCTATCTTATAGGATTGTTTAGAGGAGTAACTGAATATAAATTGCTTACAAGAATGCCTGGCACAGTAAGATCTCAAAGACATTTAGCTTTTATTTGTGCTATCTCTCATGAAAAGGCTTGCATTCTGTCAGTGAAAAGCATGAAACAAAATAAACTTCTCTAAAATACAACACAGCAGAAAAAATGATCCTCCTATCTGGTTAGTTCCTAAGGTTTGTTCAATAATTTCCAATGCTATAGTTTTTTATAATTCAGACTATTCTTCTGCCTTTCCTACTTATGTAAATTGTGGTTCATTGAATGAAAAAAAAATCTAAAGCTCTTCTTTGTGTCTCATGAATGAAGTGTACTCTGTCCATTTCAACTCCCAATAATCTCTGTCTGCTACAAACTCCAAGTGTTTCTTCATCTCACTCTCATTCATTCATTCATTTATGAAACACTTGAGAGCCAGCTTTGTGCCTTGTCACACTTACTAAGGATACTATATAAACCATACAGAAAATGTCACTATCCTCAAAGATCTTGTCTTGGGGATCATGGTCTGTATAATATTTTTGAAATTTTCATGTATCTTTTATTATTGGTTAGATTATTATTTTTCTGAGGTAGAATCTGCTTCCCTGTACCTGACATGGTGATTTGTGCATCCATTATAGGTGCTCAAAAAGTCCTTGGTGAATAATAATTATAGAAACCATAGCCACTCTTTATTGAGCTTTTGGGATACCAAGCCCTAAGCCGTAGATACAAAGTTTCACTTAATTCTCACAGTTCTGTAAGATTGGTGCTGTTCTCCCTATTTCATAGTCAAGAAAGCAGAGACAGCAAGGTTAAATAACTTCCCAGGGTCTCAGAGCTGGTAAGTAAGGAAATCTGGATTTGATTCAGGTTAATCTCATTCTAAAGCCCATTTTCTTAACTATTTTGCTATGCTAGATGAATAGATGCATGGCTACCTGCATAATTAGGTGAACAAATTTAATGTATAGGAAGTTTAGGTTATGTATATATCCCTGGATTTCCTCTAATTGTCTCTTTGCTGGTTTCTCCTCACTTCCTAAGTTCTAAACATTAAAGTGTCCCAGGACCCTCTTCATGGAATTTTCTGTTTATATTCAATCCCTTAGTGATCTTATCCTGTTCCGTAATATTAAATAGCGTCTGTGTAGAAGTGATGCCCATGTTTACATCTGAGTTCAGCCTAGATTAATATTTTACTGATTGTTTTATATCTCCATTTGATATTGAAAACAAATGTAAAACTTAACATGTCCCAAAGGGAGCTCCAGTTATTCCCCACAACTTGCCGTCCCGAAACCTGCATCTCCTTTAGTCTTTCCCACCAATTAAAGGCAATTATTCCAGTTGCTCAGACTAAAACTTCTGGAGTCATTCTTAATTTCTGTTCCTCTCATTGCAATTTCAATTCATTAGTAAATCCTGTTGACTCCCTTCAAAATACATTCAGACTCCATCTGATCATATCTTCGCATTTTTATTGTAGTCATCTTGTTTACGCCACCATCATCTTTCACCTATTGCAGTCTCTTAACTCTTCTGTTTCTGCTCAATCTCTTTTGCATACCACTCCTAATGTGATTCTGTTAAATTGTAAGTCAGATCATATCATTCCTTTTCCTAGACCTTTTCAGCAGCTTCCCAGTTCACTCAGTGTTGAAGCAAAGCTTGGAAGCCCTATCTAGTGAGCTATGCCCTTACTTCCCTGATCCCATCTCCTCCTGATCCTCCCGATTCTTAGCCTCTTCCTGACACACTGGTCTCCATGCTGACCTGCCAACACAACAGACAAGCTTCTCCATCTTGGCCTTTGCAATTACTCTGCATGGCTCATTCCTTCACCTCTTCAGTTTCTTACTCACATCTCACCAAATCAGTACTGTCTTTCCTGGCTACTCTTTTTAAATTGCGTATGATTCCCGTTTCCCATTCCCCTTCTCTGCTTATATAGTCTGCACAGCAATCATCACTGTCCAAAACACTATCCAATTTATGAACAGTAGATGGCAAGTAGTATGAAAGCAGGGATTTTTGTCTCTTGCGTTGGTTGTCCCAGTTGCTATATAGAACATTGCCTGGAACATTCTATGTACTCTTTCAGTGTTTGTTGAATGAATGAATAAATTGTGTGTTTACTTTGTGTGAGGCATTGTGCTGAGCAGTCTACATTCATTATTAAATGGTAAAATATTCACCGTGATCCTTTCAGTTAAGTAATCTTATTGAACATACTTTATAGATGAGAAACCTGAGCTTGAGAGATTATTTTATTCAAGGTCACACAGCTGAGTATGACATAAGTCTGCCTCACTTCAAAAACTCCTGCTCCAAACAGTTACATTCCACTGGCTTTTGTATGCCAGCCCAGATTTTCCACCCCAGCCCTTCTTAGAAACACAGGCAATTTTAGCCTTCCTCGACTTTTCCTTCCTGTGGGTATGATATGGCATTTCTTAGCATCCTGTGAAGGATTAACAAGCATTCTTTGGGAGAAGGGCTAGAATCAATGCTAGCATTTATTTTTCTCTCACTCAGCATTAAAGTAAGTAGATAAAGGAAGGTTTAGGACAAAAATTCATTTTAAATGAAATTTGTATGAAAAGTGCTAAACACTTTGTTCTAGTTCTGGAAAGGCAATAAGCTGCCATGTCTGAGAATGCCAGTCTGTCTCACAGGGCACCTCTTCTTTTGGGTCATGAAAAGGACACTCCTGTGTTTAATTTAGGAAAAGCCTGACTTAGTTGTTTCATCTCTATTTCTGGTTTTCTATGTAGTTTTTATGCTCCTGCATGTTTTTTATTACCAGCTAGTGATACACTAGTGATTATTAACAAAGGTAAATGAAACAAGATTCCAAGCTGCCAGAATAAACAAATCCATAATTACATGAAGTCCATTCCCAGAGATCCTCTTTGTGAATCTTCACATCAGGCCATAGTTGACACTGATCTTCATGCTTGTTTTTCTCCACTGCAGCTAACTCTCAAGGATTTTGATGGGATTATATACAAATAATGCTTCAGCTCTCTCAGAATTGGCAGATCTCGGCAATAATCACCTCTTAGGTTCTGGGATTCTTCAAATAAGACCAGCTGGGAAGGGCTGTTTTAAAAAGAATTTTTCTGACTGTTTACAGTTCCTGAAGGACTTTTTTTTTTCTGTTTTGTTTTGATTTTTAGCAAAATGCAGTTTAGTTTCCCTGAAACCTTAACAATCTGGAACAGTTCATTGTTGACCAAAAATACTCAGTTAAAAGGTGCTACAAAAATTTGTATTGCTGGGTGGCCCTGGCAGTGGAGAAGGGAGTGAAGCTGAGGTGTGTTTCATGCAGTGCTGAATCGCTGCCTCTACAGTGTGTTATTTTTTTTCTGGAGTCTAACTCATGCACACATTTTATAAAAAGTTAGGTGTATTTAAGTCTGCAGCAAGAATATGTCTCCATACTCAGTTATCAGAAACTTTGTTCTTTGAAGAACAAGCTGAAAATAGAGAAAAAAAACAAAATGTAACCATGTAAAAATCTTACATACCCACATTCTAGAAGTCATTCTATATTTCTGAAGGGATGTAAGAATGTTTGCCACCTAATACATAAGATGTCCTTGTTGGAGCTGTTCCTTGTATATTTTAATTTAATTAGTCCAGAGAAAATAGCATATCAATATTTTATTTTAATGCTCTCTCCGTGATTCTAACATGCAGCCAGGATTGAGAACCTCTGCTTTAAGCCAACTCTGGGCTTGGTGGGAGAGCATAATTACCTTCTGCAGGCCTACTGCACTTTGGCCAGAGAAAAGCTGACCTATCCAGACCTAAGAAAACATTTCCGAAATAGGGGGTTTAAATCAATGACTTCATGATGAAGACTTAAATTGTCATTTCAAAGGGCGGTGATAACAGGTAACGCACAATGATGAAATAAAAAGCTAGGGTTGCCAAACCAGTTAAATTGTTTTCTCTAAGAATCTATTGCAGCTGTCCCAGTCTGATTTTATTCTCCTCTGCTGCACTTCTCTCCCCTTTTTCCCTAACATTTGTATCCATGCTCTGTCTACCTCTTTCTTTTTTATGTTACCTTTCTTTTTTGATTTTTATTTCTCTACTTTTTTCTTTTCCTTTTCTTATTTCTCCCTTTGGCCAGAGTAAGAGATAAGGTTTATTTTGTGTTGCTTGCAGTGTTTATTGAGGAATTGTATATCCCTAGTGATTTATTTTAAATTAGTTGGACAGTTTGTATTTCTCTTAATTAAAAAGCTCTCAAGTTATTATTATAGTATTTGTATATTGCCCTGAAAAGTTTATAACCTCTAACTCTGCTCTTTCCCTCTGGCGATTTCTGGAACTTAATAGAAACAGATTCCCTGCCTAAGCTGTTACAACATAAGTTAAATTGGAATCACCTGAGCCAGTTAACACTCCTTTCCAATTATCTATATTGTAGGTTTGTAAGTGTTGACTTTAATATTTCTGAAACCAAGCAGAGAAGTATGCAGATTTTCCATTTGTATTTGGAAATACAGGGATTGAGTCACAAAACCTTTTTCTTCTTTGTAAACATCTTGTTTGGATGGCAAGGATGTGCTTGTTCTGTTATACTTTAATAGTATTCATTAAAGGGGGGAAGAGATAGGTGTTTGGCTTCAACAAATGGCACAAGGACTCAAATACAGAAGTGTGGAGTTCTTCTTAGGCCATATTTAGTTCACTTTAACAAGCTTAACTTAAATTTCATATCATAAAGTTCAATTTATGAAGTGAGTTTAAACTTCACATCACAACGTCTGGACTGTCTTCCTTTGATTTTTATCTTTTGTCAATTTGGTGTCTGTATACACAGTTGTTTTGTTGTGTGTCATAGGTTTATGTTTGCCGAGTCTTCCAACTCATCATTTCTTTCTCAACGTCTTCCTCCTCTCCCTCGCAGTCCACCACCACCATCACCATCACTGCGATCACCCAAAGGCACTACGGAAACAGTTGAGGTCTGAATCCCTGTGCAAATGCCTGACCTGCTGGGGTTGTCTCTGAAAACTCTATTTCAATGACTTCAACTAGATTAATCTGATTTTCCAAAACATTTTTTCCTTGACTAATTTGCTGCCATAAATCTTGGATTTAGGTTCATAGTCCCGAGAAGAAGCAGGAGAAGAAGAAGAGAGCAGGAGAGGGGTTGAATAAAGGGCATGGAGGAACATTTGATTTAAATAAAGGCAAGAATCACCTACTGTACTAACTTCCAGCTTTCAATCCTCTCTCCGTCTATTTCTCTAATGGGAAAGAAATGGAAAAACCATTAACCACTTTTATTTTGATGGCAGGTACATTATACCTGAAAACAAGATTGAAGATCTTAAAATTTCTCTATCCTCAGCAAGACCTCTAGAGCAACATGCTGAATGGGTACTTGAGAGATTTCCAGTACGAAAGTAAATGAAGTGATCGGAAGCTCATTGGGATATATTAGATGATAGATTGGCACAAGTTTGAGAAAGTGACAGTCTCTAGTATTGGATGTTAGCTTGTGAATTGAACTTTAAAATTACGTTAGATATTTCTTTAGGGGTCAGCAGAAAAGACTTAGTGAAACAGGTATCTTGTATAAGAAAATTGTTACTGCCCTTACATGTTGGATTTAGGAACTGTAGATAGCCAGGAAAGGTCCTGATTCTTCCTGGTTCAGGTCAAAGCCTTCTCACATTGAGAAGATTTGATGTTTCTCTGTGTTTGGGTGGTTTGCACTTTTCGAGAGCCATTTGACCTTTTAGTGGTACAGACAACTATTATAGATGAAGTTTCTTGGCTGGGGTGCCTTCCTTGAGCAGCGTTTTTTATATTCAGCTAATGTTATTAAACCAGAAACTTGGGCAACTGGAGGTCTGTATTTGGTTTTCAGTTACATATTGGAGGCCAGTTAACTTATTTGATTAGGACCCAGTGATAATGAGAACTAACTAGGCCATGGCCACATATAATTCAATTTCAGAGATGTTTTATCTTCATCTTTGATTTCTTATGTTATTTTCTTTTAATGATTGTTTTACTTATTTAACCTTGTAGAGGAGGGAGATAAAGTTGGCAATGCTTTTGCAAAAAAAAGTGTTTTAAGACTTATTTGTTAGATTACAGTGTTTAGATTACAGTGGCAATCTTTTATTTAGATTACAGTGGCAGTGTGTTCATTTAGAGAATAAAGGCAAACATCACCAATAATTTGAACCCCTCCATCATAGATACGATTACTATTGATACTTGGCATATTTCCTTCCAGGGTTTTACTATGCATGTATTCTATCATCGTTCTTATTTTTAAAAAGGTTTTTTGTTTTTCTTATTTATGAACAGGGTCCTGCTATGTTGCCCAGGCTGGATTTTAACTCCTGAGCTCAAGCAATTCTCCTGCCCCAGCCTCCCAAGTAGCTGGGACCTGTAGGCCTGTGCCATTGTGCATAGCTTTTCTTAATTTTTACATTACCATCTATATTTGAATAAAATAGGTATTATACTTTCAATGTAATATTCTTTCTTAATATTCTATCATTAGCATACTTCTCAGCTATTTCATATTCTTTTAGAAAATTACTTATAATGACTATGTAATATTGCACTGCACAGATAGACCATTCTGTGCACTTCCCTACTGTTAGATATTTAGACCATTTTCAATTTTCATTCTTATAAATAATGCTTCAGTGAACATCCTTGTATATAAATCTTGTTTAAATCCCTGACTGTTCCCTTTGAGTAGTTCTTATGCTAATGTTCAAAATTCTTTTCAGGTAAAATGTCATTTCTATGAGACTTGCTAATTCTGTAATTTATTCTTTGGATTTGTTGACAGATGCAAGGGAGCAGCATTGTGTGCTATAAGAAATTGTATCAGAGTTTAGAAGACAGATTGAGAACACATTCTGATACTTCTTAGTTGTGTGATTTTAAGGAAGGTGGTTCACCACTTGGCCTGTTTTCCTTTCCTCATTTGCAAAAAAACAAATATGAAACTTGTTTTACTTTCTTTTTCTGGTTGTGAGGCGGTGAAAATAATAGCACTTTGTAAACTTTAAAACCCTTTACTCTTGTAAAGTTTGCCTTAATATTTATTAGTATAGCAGATTTTTTTTCAAGTGGAGCATGTTACTTTTTGTTTTAATAAATTATTAAATGTTATTATAAATGATTTTAAGCAGATGGAAAGATACAAAAAATAAAATTGGTCTGGGTGCAGTGGCTCATGCCTGTAATCCCAGCACTTTGGGAGGCCGCAGGTGGATCACCTGAGGTCAGGAGTTCAAGACCAGCCTGGCCAACATGGTGAAAGCCCTGTCTCTGCTAAAAATACAAAAAATTAGCTGAGCATTATGGTGCGTGCCTGTAGTCCCAGCTACTTGGGAGGCTGAGGTGGGAGAATCGCTTGAAGCTGGGAGGCAGAGGTTGTAGTGAGTGGAGATCGTGTTACTGCATTCCAGCCTGGGTGACAGAGTGAGACTGCATCTCCAGAAATAATAATAATAATAATAATAATAACAATAAAATAATAATAATAAATAAAATTGAAAAAACTCAGTGTGGCTACCAAGTACTGGGTGACAGAGTGAGACTGCATCTCCAATAATAATAATAAATAAAATTGAAAAAACTCAGTGTGACTACCATAAAGAAATGCCTCTTTGTGTGTTAATTAGTAATCTAGTTGTGGCATTGTACTCTGTTCCAAAGCATTGCCCCCGCTCCCCCCAGGAAATCACTCTCAATGTCTTTGTCATTCTCAGCATGTCTATATAACTTCACTGGCTTTGAAGCTGTATCCTTTATTTCTTTATTGTGGGTTGCTACCCTTAGAGTTTTAACATCCAGACTTACCTTAACAAAATCTAAATATATTTTTGTCTGCCTTCCAGACAGACTTTACATAGAATGTTTTAAGTCCAAACATCTCTTTGTCTTTCTTGTTACTTTTGTTCAGATTTTTAGTTCTATTTTGTGACTACCCAAATCAATTGTTATTTATATTATTATATTGCACAGTTATGTTGATGTGATTTATCCACGTAGCCTTTGTTCATCATTCTTTCCTAATCTCAGTCTTTCTTCCTGGCTTACTTTCCTCTGGTATAACTGTTGCATCTGTGAGAAGTTTCTTTAGTGAGAACTATTAGTAATAAACACATTTGTTTTTGTTTGTTTGAAAATGACTATTTCATTTTATTTTTAAATAATAATTTATCTTGATATTTAATTCTAGATTAAAGGCATAATCCCATGGTCTTTTGGCTTTCTTGGTGTACAGTCTGCTAATGTGGACATAGATAGTCCTTTGTAGAGGATGCTTTTTACCCTAATTACCTGGATAATCATCTCTTTTGCTTTGGTGATCTGCCGCTTTATAATGATTTATCCAAGTGTGGATTACTTCATATTTATTCCGCTTGGTAATAATTTCTTGAATTTGAGGATTGGTGATTGCCGTAAAATCTGGAAAATTTTCAGCTACTCTGAAGTATTTTTTAAAATTTAACTTTTAAGTTCAGGGGTACCTGCGCAAGTTTGATACATAGGTAAACATGTGTCATGGGGTTTGTTATACAGAGTTTTTTTTGCCCAAGTACTGAGCCTGGTACTCAATAGTTATTTTTTCTGATTCTCTCCCTCCTCCCACCCTCTACCTTCAAGTAGGTTCCAGTGTCTATTATTACCCTCAGTGTGTCCATTTGTTTGCATCATTTGGCTTTCACTTATACATGAGACGTGGTATTTGATTTCTGTTCGTGTGTTAGTTTGCTAAGGATAATGGCCTCCAGCTGCATCATCTCCTTGCAAAGGACATGATCTCTTTCTTTTTTATGGCTGCATAGTATTCCATAGTATATATGTCCTTCATATATATATAAAATATATTTATCCAGTCTACCATTGATGGGCATTTAGGTTTATTCTGTGTCTTTTGCTATTGAAAATAGTGCTGCAATGAGTATACATGTGCATGTGTCTTTAAAACAGAACAATTTATATTCCTTTGGGTATATGCCCAGTAGTAGAATTGCTGGGTCAAATGGTATTTCTGTTTTTTTGTTTTTGAGGAATCACTATACTGTCTTCCACAATGGTTAAACTAATTTAACTCCTGCTAACCATGTGTAAGTATTCCTTTTTCTCCATAACCTCTCCAGCATCTGTTGTTCTTTTGACTTTTTAATGATAGCCATTTTGACTGACATGAGATGGTATTTCATTGTGGTTTTGGTTTGCATTCCTCTACTGATGAATGATGCTGAGCTCTTTAATTTTACTAGATCCCGTTTGTCAATTTTTGCTTTTGTTGTAGTTGCTTTTAGTGTATTCATTATGAAAACTTTGCCCATTTCTGTGTCCAGAATGGTATAGCCTACAGTGCTTTCCAGGGCTTTTATAGATTTGGATTTTACATTTAAGTCTTTAATTTACCTTCAGTTAATTTTCATATATGGTGTAATGAGGGGTCTAGTTTCATTCTTCTGCCATGGCTTCCCAGTCATCCCAGCACCATTTGTTGACGAGGGAATCCTTTCTTCTTTGCTCGTTTTTGTCAAGTTTGTCAAAATCAGATAGTTATGGATGTGCAGCCTTATTTCTGAGTTCTCTATTCTGTTCCATTGGTCTATGAGTCTGTTCAAGACCTAAACTCAGCACGGGATCAAACGAACCTGATAGACATCTACAGAACTCTCCATCTAAAAGTAACAGAATTTATATTCCTCTCATTGCCACGTGACACATACTCTAAAATTGATCACATAATTGGAAGCAAAACACTCCTGAGCAAATGCAAAATATCTGAAATCATAACAAACAAATCTCTTGGACCACAGCACAAATTAGGGATCAATACTAAAAAATTCACTCAAAACCATACAATAACATGGAAATTGAATAACCTGCTCCTGAATAACTTTTGGGTAAATAATGAAATTAAGGCAAACGTTAAGAAGTTCTTTGAAACTAATGAGAATAAGGTTACAACATACCAGAATCTCTGGGACACAGCTAAGCCAGTGGTAAGAGTGGGCACTAAATGCCCACATCTAAAAGCTAGAAAGATCTCAAGTTAACAATCTAACATCACAACTAACAGAACCAGAGAACCCAGAGCAAACAAATCCCAAAGCTAGCAGAAGACAAGAAATAACCAAGATCAGAGCTGTACTGAGGGATATTGAGACACAAACATTTTAAAAGATCATTGAATCCAGAAACTGATTCTTTGAAAAAAATTGGTAAACTAGATAGACTGCTAGCTAGACTAATAAAGAAGAAAAGAGATAAGATTCAAATAAATATAGTCAGAAACAATAAGAGGGATAATACCAGTGACTCCACAGAAATACAAACAACCATCAGAGAATATATGAACACCTCTATGTGCAAAACCTGGAAAATGTAGAAGAACTAGATATATTCCTAGACACATATACCCTCCCAATACTGAACCAGGAAGAAATAGAATCACTGAGTAGACCAGTAAAGAGCTCTGAAATTGAGTCAGCAATAAATAGCCTACCAACTAAAAAAAAAAAAAAAAAAGCCCAGGATCAGACGAATTCACAGTTTTTTTTCTACCAGATATAAAAAGAAAAGCTGGTATTATTCCCACTGAAACTATTTCAAAAATTGAGGAGGAAGGACTCTTCCCTAACTCATTCTATGAGGCCAGCATCATCTTAATACCAAAACCTGGCAGAGACACAACAAAAAAATAAAACTTGAGGCCAATATCCTTGATGTACATTGATGCAAAAAATCCTAAAAAAACAAAAACAAAAAAATACTGGCAAATGAATCCGGCACATCAGAAAGCTTATTTACCACAATCAAGTAGGCTTTATCCCTGGGATGCAAGCTTGGTTCAACATATGCAAATCAATAAATGTGATTCATCACATAAACAGAACCAAAGAGAAAAACCATACGATTATCTCAATAGATGCAGAAAAAGTTTTCAATAAAATTCAACACTCCTTATGTTAAAAAGTCTTAGTAAACTAGGTGTTGAAGAAGCCTACTTCAAAATAATAAGAGCCGTCTACGACAAACCCATTACCAACATCATACTGAATGGGCAAAAGCTGGAAGCATTTCCCTTGAAAATTGACACAAGACAAAGGATACTCTTTCTCACCATTCCTATTCAACATAGTATTGGAAGTCTTGGCCAGAGTAATCAGGCAAGAGAAAGATAAAAAAGGACATTCAGATAGGAAGGGAGGAGGTAAAATTATCCTTGTTTGCACACTACATGATCTTATAAGTAGAAAACCCTGTAGTCTCAGTCTGAAAGCTTCTTAAGCTGATAAACAAGTTCAGCAAAGTCTCAGGATACAAAATAAAGGCGCAAAAATTATTAACATTACTATGCACCAACAACAGTCAAGCTGACAGCCAAATTAGGAATGCAGTCTTATTCACAATTGCCACACAAAAAATAAAATACCTAGGAATACAGCTAACCAGGGAGGTGAGAGATCTCTACAAGGAGAACTACAAAACACTGCTCAAGTAAATCAAAGATGACATAAACAAATGGAAAAACATCTCATGCTTATAAATATAATTAATATTATTAAAATGGCCATACTGCCCAAAGTAGTTTATAGATTCAGTGCTATTCCTATTAAACTACCAATGACATTCTTCACAGAACTGTAGAGAACTATTTTAAAATTTATATGGAACCAAAAAGCCAAATACCCAAGGCAATTCTAAGCAAAAGGGACAAAACTGGAGGCATCACACTGACTGACTGCAGATTATATTACAGGGCTGCAGTAACCAAAACAGCATAGTATTTTTCAAATATTATCTCTTTTCCATATTCTCTATTTTCTCTTTCTTGGAACTCTAATTAGACTTTTTGCATTCTGCCTTTCAAGTTTCTCAACCTTGATTTCCACACTTCTCATTTTCCTGTGTTACACTCTTGGTAATTTATTTAGATCTATCTGCCAGTTAATGAATTCTTCCTTTAGTCACTGAATTTGTAATTTCGGTGATCACACATACACACATACACACACACACACTCTTCTAGAAATTTTGTTAGTTTAAAATTGTTTTCTGATCTCCTTTGATAGGATCTTTCTCCTTTGTTATATTTTTAGTCCATCTTAACTTTTTAAAAACATGAAAAACATTTATTTTTATGATAGATAATAGTATTCTCTAATGTTATTATTAATCCTATGTCACTGTCTGCTCATGTTCTACTTACTGTCACTTATAGTACCTTATTTTCTTATTCATCTAGTAGTAATTTTGGATTGTGAACTTTTTTCAGCAGCAATTAGCTATAAGAATCATGTGAAACCTGGATCAAGGATGTGTTTGCAAGGACCAGTATTATTTAATAGATATTTTCATGGTGATGGAAATGTTTTACATCTTCAGGGTTCATTAATAGTAGCCACTAGCCACCTGTGATTATTGAGCCTTTAAACTGTGGCTAATGGGAGAAGCTGATGTTGTAACTTAATTTAATTTTAATTAATTAAAAATGTGAATGTACCCACTTTACTGGATAGTGCAGGTCTAGAGAGCTTTGCTTTGACTTCTTCTAAGTGTATTTGGGAACTACTAACCTTGGGTCACACTATGTTAACCTTTTTGAAATTGGCATCTCACACTACACAAATAAATTTGATCTTGAAACTGTCAGTATAGGCCTATGATTATACAATTCTAGGGGATATTTTTATATATACAAGGAAGACACATTCCTCATCTGTCTTCCTTTTCTAGTTGGGGAGATAAATTTTTAGTCCACATGTTCCCCAATGTGTGCATAGTTTTTTATATGCCTACATTGCATATGCATAGAGCCCCAGGTTTATTTAAGGATTTTATTTTCCATTTTGAGAAAATCTAAATCCTTCTCTGCTTTCCCAAACAGTCATTGAAACCTGGTTACAGAGATTGGTAAACAGCTCCGAACAGTTATTTGGGCAGCAACCACTTATATCTCTTTTTCAGTACCTCCCTCCTTTTTTGACCCCTGCAAACTTCCCTTAAATTCTTACGAGCTCAGAGAATCATTTGAAGAAGGATTTGCTATATTTTATCCAACATTACTGTTTTGTAATAGGCAGTTTTCAGGACATGTATTCTGCCTTATTGCTGGAAATGGAAGTGTCCCCATTTCTTTTTGACTGATTAATTTCTTTATTGTGAGCAGATATTGGAAGACTTTCTTGCTGGACATAAAGAGGTGTTTGTTGGTTGTTAAATAACAGAACAGGAATGTAAATAAGTTCCTTTCATGGGCCATTAAATTCAGGAATAAAACAGATGAAACATGATACTTTGTATTGGCAACTGAATGCTGTTTATGTATTTAGAGTTTAACATACCTGACTTATAAGCAAACTGCAAGCATCCATTCTCCCAGCTGCATCAGGGCACACAGGATTATTGATATGTGAGCCACGAGTCCATGTTGTGAAGGTCAAATTGCATTATTGCAACTGTACAAAAGGCCTGGAAGGTAATAATGAGATTCAATCAGTGAGGGAATAGATCATAAATGCTTTTGTTGCTTTATTTGTTTTTAGTTATATTTGGAAAGATAATCTTGGTTCAATGAGTCTGTTGGTTATAACTAGTCAATATGTTTTCTATGCCTCTTGATTTAAAATTGCATATATAAATTAGATGCTAACACAGGAAAAGCAACTATATGATACAGGAAAAGAAGGCCAGCCGGGTGCGGTGGCTCACACCTGTATTCCCAGCACTTTGGGAGGCTGAGGCGGGTGGATCATGAGATCAGGAGTTCAAGACCAGCCTGGCCAAGATGGTGAAATTCCGTCTCTATTAAAAATATAAAAATTATCTGGGCATGGCGGCACATGCCTATAATCCCGGCTGCTGAGGAGGCTAAGGCAGAGAATTGCTTGAACCCTGGAGGCAGAGGCTGCAGTGAGCCGAGATTGTGCCACTGCACTCCAGCCTGGGTGACAGAGTGAGCCTTCATCTCAAATAAATAAATAAATACATAAATAAATAAATAAAGAAGGTGGCCAAGGGTAACTTATAGTAGAAAGAGAAATGTAGAACTATATTTGATCTGAGATAAACAGGGAAGAGTTAATACTGCTGGCTCATTTTCTGATATTGGCTTGACTAAGTTTTTCTTACCAACTCAAATGCCACTGCCAATAGCAGTCTTTCCTTAGCATCCTAGCCCCTTACTTCTCTCTCTGTGCTGTGGCCATCTTTTGTTTTCTCCATTGCATTTATCATGATCTGAACACAGTGAGATATAATTTTGGAGATAGTGGGAGGGGGTAGATTAGCTCAAGTCAAAGTGTTGCCTGTGGACCAATGCTGGCCTGTAAATGTGTGTTACTAGTTTATGACAAGAAAAAGACCTTGCTCTAGACTGTAAATCAACTATGTCACTAAGCATGCTGTTTATTTCAGATGATTTTTTTGTTCATTTGTCTGTTTGCATTATGTTCTTTGTAGCAAGACTTTCTCTTTGAAGGAAGTAGTGAGTGCGACTTACATTCTGATGTGAACTCCTTATCTTGTGGACTGTAACAAAAGTACTCAGACTAACCACTTTGAGTAACATTGGGTTAGAGGATGAAGAAGAATCAAAGGGATCAAGGGGATAAAAGGGGGTTGAAGTGACACTGGTGGGAGATTAATGGAAGCTCAGAGGGGAATTTGAAAGACCTACGTTTAAGGGAAAGGGGAAGAGTTCTAGTAAGAATGACTTCAGGAATTTTTTTTTTTTCTCCGAGAGGGACTCTTGCTCTGCTGCTGCTCAGGCTGGAGTATGGTGGCGCGATCTCAGCTCACTGCAATCTCTGCCTCCAGGTTTCAAGCGATTCTCCTGCTTCAGCCTCATGAGTAGCTGGAATTACAAGCATGCATCACTATGCCTGGCTAATTTTTGTATTTTAAGTAGAGATGGTGTTTTACCATGTTGGCCAGGCTGGTCTCAAACTCCTGACCTCAGGTGATCCACCTGCCTCAGTTTCCTAAAGTGCTGGGATTACAGGTGTGAGCCCCCTTGCCCTACCAGGAATTTTCTTTTTACTCTGCAGTAGAAAAGTTTTAGATGAGATCCCTAAAGAAAAAATTACCACTGCTCAGTGATTTTCTGGATGGAGCAAAATTCAGTATTCTGGGGAAGATGTGTACCAAGGTTTCTGGTAAACATCTCCAATATTATTATTGCCAACTGTTACAGTTTTCATTGTATAAAACAAAAAGATGCAATGATAGGGCAGGTTTGCCTTTATTGAGTCCCCATTTAGGAACTAACAGAGAGAAAAATCCTTATTTAAAATGCATAAAATTGGAGGCTAGGAATTCCCACAGGCAGTTTGAGGTTATTTTGGAGCTGATGCAGATCTCTAATGCCCTTATTCTATTAACCCACAACTTTCTTTAGCTTTTGGTGTTACAAAGTCCTCTTTTGAAGGAGCTCAATTTTGTTGCAATGGATGCAATAAATCTTAATAGCTTTGTAGAAATTGTATAATTTAACTTTTTTACTGATACAAAAATAACATGATTTTTTGAACATGGTGGAAAATACAGATAAAATATAAATAAAAAAATACTTCCTCCTAATCTCACCAGCCTAAAATTATCACTAATATTGTTATTTTTTCCAGCTTTTTTTTCATGTATCCTCATATAATTTTTTTTTACAGGTTGAAATCACACACACACTATATATATATATATATACATCACACACACACACTATAGAGAGAGAGAGTGTGTGTGTGTGTGTGTGTATTTAATACTAGGCATTATGTCAAAAAACTCTATTTCATTAGAATTATTTGTAAATATCAGTTGAATGGTTGAACAGTATCCTATCACAAAGAGAATAAATTATATAAATATTCTACTTCTTTGAACATTTACTTTGCTTTACATTTTTTCCTATTACATGTATGAGTTGATAAACATCTTTTTACTCATCTTTGTATACATTCTGAGGAAATTGTTATATTAATTAAGTACATGTATGCAAATGTATTATCATGCATCAAAGCCTCGTATATTCCTGCCTCTATCATTTTATTCCTGCCTCTGTCATCTTGTGCTCTTTAAGTCATGGATTTGTTGGTAGTGCTGACTTTGACCTTTCCTTATATGAGCACAGGAAAGGAGCTGGTTTACTTTTTTTTTTGAGACAGAGCCTTGCTCTGTTGCCCAGGCTGAAGTACAATGGCACAATCTTGGCTCACTGCAACCTTTGCCTCCTGGGTTCAAGAAATTCTCTTGTCTCAGCCTCCTGAGTAGCTGGGATTACAGGCATGTGCCACCATACCTGGCTAATTTTTATATTTTTAATAGAGACAGGGTTTCACCAAGTTGGTCAGGCTGCTCTTGAACTCCTGACATAGTGATCTGCCCACCTCAGCCTCCCAAAGTGCTGGGATTACAGGTGTTAGCCACCACGCCCAGCGACTGGTTTACTCTTAATAGAGATTTTTTAATGTCTGCTTGGACACTGGATTTTATCTATCAGTATCATTAGCCAGTCTTTGACTTCTCTGGCCCTTATAGCCAATCTTAGATTAAAAAGACAAGAGTAAGCAGTTTGTCCAATTTCAGTAGAAATTCAGTTGTACTATATTTTCATGGCAAAAGTTTAAACCACTTATTACTCATATTATCTTGGACCGTTAGAAAAAAATAACTGTTCGCTGACCTAATATAATTTATAAAGCTATTACACATCCTCTTTGTAGCATGAATTGTAACATACCTTAAAATTCTAAAAGGATACCATTGTACAAGGAATGATTAAAGGAGAGTGGAGGAAAAAATGGGATTGTCAAGGTCAGTAATCAGTGTTCTTGCTTTAAAAGCAATGTCACCTGCCATGGCTTTCCAACTTTCCTTTGTGAACTTTCTTCTATTTCATAAATGTCTTACACACATTGTTTATGAAAAAGGCTCTTTCTTGCATCTATAAGCAAACTACAATATAAGATTGTGTTGAAAGAATTTAGAGAATGACTCCTTTGATTATAATTTGGAAATAGTACCGTGAAGAGAACAGTGGCACTTGTCTGAGAGGGCTTGGTGGAAGTGTATCATCAATCGTGTATCACTGCATGACTCTCAGCAAGTCTCTTAACTGCTTTAAAACTAATTTTCCACATCAACAAGATTGGGTTAATAATGCCTTTGTTACTTACCTTCCATAGTTGCTTTGAGTTAACACAACATAGTTAAGTGTTATAAAAATAAAAATAATATAAATATCATGGCATTAATGGATGAACATTCCATGGATATTGAGTTCAATTTTTAGGCTACTCTTTTATAGCAAAAAGGCAGAGAGTCAGGTGAAAGGTAACTGGGTTTTATTTCTCACCAGCTGTAGGTTGGGTGGTTAGTGTATATTACCTTATGACCTTTCATAATGCTTACAACCACTCTTGTGAAAATGCAGTTCCAAGAGAATGTGTAAGTTCCTCTATAAGACCATAGTTCTAGTCACTTGCAGAAGTGGGATTTGAGCTCAAAGTTTAGATCCTTATTCACAAACTTTTAAAGGGGAAAAACAGACAGGAAAGCATAGACCTTGGTTTAATTATGTTTATTCTAATAGTCCTTAGATATGTAAAAATGAAATCAGGTGTATAATAATAATAATTATAGGTCTTATACAACTACAAAGGAAGTTTACTAGGTAACTGTAAACAAAATTACAGTCTAATAATATTCTAATTAATCGATTTAACTTGACCCAGGATGGTGTTTTGCTGAAGTGAAATCAGCACTGGCAATGTGTATGAAGCGTGGATTCTAAGGTACAGTTTCTTTGGAATTGGTGTGTGCGCTGCCACATGTGGCATGGTGACTCATGTTTCTCTTCTTGCTATATTTGAACCATTGCTAAGTCTCCTTTTGAGAAGCATGCTGTAAATACCATTTTGCCCTCATTTAGCTTGAACACATCATTTACGAATCAAGTCTACTTTTTTTTTCTCATTTGCTAACAATACTTAAAATATAAACTTTTAGTGTAATGTATTGTAAATAAAAAACAAAAATGGGCATAAAAATTGCATGGCAGTATTCAGTTATAAAGGTTCATTAAAACAATCCAGAATATGCTGAAATGAAAATGTTGACTATTGTCAAAATATATTGTTGTACGGGACTCATAGATCCAGAAAACATCTATATATTATTAATGACCTGTGGAACCATTTTCAAGGCATTGGGCCATACGCCTGTGCTCGTGAGCAAGCAGCCCACAGGGAAGGAAAGGTTTGAGAAGCAACAGGACAAGGGCTAAGAAAATGAATATTCACAGGTATTACGGAGCACAGTATTGCTGTAGAGCAGTATCCATTGAAAGAGTCAGTTATGGCGCTAGTCTAAACAGTCCATCACCTAAGCCAAAAGCTGGGGCCTCAGATGACAGAGAAGCCAGAATTCGTCTCAGCACCAGGTTCCTGAAGTGGAACCCCACTCTGGAGATAGTGGCTTCGTCACTGTAGCTGCCTTCTTGTCATCTCTTGGTAGTGAGAGCCAGTCCTTTGCCAAACTGACCTGCGGACTTGCAAGTGATGACATTTGAAAACATCTGACACGAGGTAAATAAGAGATCAGTGAGTTGTTTCCAACATAAATTCCAAGCCATGTGTTCTAGCTCTGTTGGAAACTAAATTTTTACAATATTTGACTTATTATCAGGGCAGTAGCTGCATGATACAGAATATGCTTTGTGAGACTTCATTTCATTGGAAATGCCTATTTTTTTCATTTTTAGTGAATCAACATGTCTTTTCATAAATAGAGGACATAGAATGAATAGCAATTGCAAATCTGTACATTTAAGCATCTTTTTGGAATTGCTATAAGCACATTGAGAATTGCTCATGGTGCTGTTAATAATTTATGGTGGTGGGAAAGGGGGCATGGTTATGAAAAAATATTTTTTCAAAACAACTGACAGCGGGGGGTGGGGAGTTGGTGAGAGATAGCATGGGGAAAAATGCCAGATATAGGTGATGGGGAGGAAGGCAGCAAATCACACTGCCATGTGTGATCACACTGCCTATGCAACAATCTTGCATGTTCTTCACATGTATCCCAAAGCCTAAAATGAGATAATAAAAAAAGGAATTTATTGTGCACCTACTAGGACCAAGCCCAGGCCTCTATGTTCATTGCAAGGAATATAACAGTAAAGAGACTGAAAAGCTCTGAACTTGTGAAAGTTATATTACAGGTGGGAGATGGATATTAAATGAGAAGAGAAATAAAATGGGTACAGATTTTAATACATGCTAGATGTAAAGGCCTTAAGGTTAGAAAGAAAGAATGTGGTGTGTTCTAGGGAGTATGGCTTTTGTTTAGAGAGAAAGGGAGATGGAGGCGCGTCATGGTGTGCCTCCATCGTGATGTCCACATAAGGGTCCACATTATGAAACATCCGTGGGTTATGTTATGGGAACTTCAATTTTTCTAAGTGTAAGGATTTATTACTAAAGGATTCTAAGCAGAGGTGTAACATGTGATTTAGATTTTTACGTGATGCAATGACTGCTGTTTGGTGAATGTATTGGAGGAGGCAGTAGTGAAAGCAGGAAAGCCAGAGAGGCTTCTCTAGTGAGAGAGGTTGGAGATTGGGTGAAGATGAAGGAAAGTGAATGAGTTTGAGATATATTTGTTGAAGTTAAATGCATGATACTTGTTTCTACATTGAATACAGTAGGGTAAATGAGAGGGAGGAGTCAAGGATCACTCTGGGGTTTCTGGCTTTAGTAACTGCAGATGATGGAGTCACTTTGAGAAGGGAAAATGCAAGATTTCTATTTGGACCGTGTTCTTTTTCAGTTATCTGTGAAATACAAAAGTGGAGATAAACAGTAGGAGGTTAGACACGTAGGTCTTAAGTTCAAAGATGCCTGTACTGGAGAGATATCCTGAGAGTTATCAAGATATAAATGACATTTGAAACCATAAAAATGCTTGAGATTGGCAGAGAGAATGATATGGGCTCAGACCAAATCCTGAGGATGCTTGAAGTTTACAGTTTGGGTACAGATGGAGAAGCCAGCAAAGAGGATGGCTAAGTTGTACCCAGGGTGATAATAGAAGGTGACTTTAGCAAGAAAGCAGCAGCCTAGGAAGGGGTTTTAAAATGAAGAGGTTAATTCTGTCAAATGCTGCTGAGATATATTAGGAGATCAGAAAGATACCTAGTGTATTTTATTTATCAAGAGGTCAGTTGTTGGTGACCTTGTTGAAGCAGTTTTCATGGGAGTGGTGGGGGCAGAGGGCTGCCAGAAAGGAAGAGTGAGTTAAAAGTAAGAATGTGGAGAAAGCATGTTGGGCAATTCATGTGAGAAGTTAGGCGTGGTAATAGAAAAAGGGATCAAAAAGGGCAGATCAGGGATAAATGGAAATTTGTTTTTGTTGTTGTTTGGTTGTTATGTGTGTGCATGTTGTTATTTTAAGATGAGTGATACCAGAGCATGTATATATGTGGATGGCAAAGACCCAATAGAAGAGAGATGTTTGATGTAGGAAGGAGGGGACCTTTTGAGAGCAAGTGGCTTAACATCTTAGGGACAAGTGGGGAAACTGCCCACTGATGAGGTAATGGGAATGCCTTTTTTTCTGAACAAGAAGTAAAAGATGGATGCAAGTAGGAGTATTGATTTGATGGTGGGAGGATGAGAGTGTTTCTGTATTAGACAGTTTGGTTTCTCTGTGAAGTGGGATTATCAGATGAGAGCTGTGAAGTATACATATGTGGGCCTCTGATGACAAGAGGAGAAGGTTTGACTAATCTCAGAGATGAGAAAGAAGGGCTAAAAGGAATGTGTAGTAATGTCCATCTGACACTCCACACAGCTGGTTGTGTGAACTTGCTTCAGTGGTTGTATGAAGGCACAGAAAAGTGGAAAGTTGAATTTTAAAAAGTTTAGAGTTTTGCTTGGACAAGTACATCAGAAAACAGATGGCCAAGGGAGTTGAGCTTAGGGAAATGATTCAAAAGAAAGATTATCCAGGGCAAGTAAAGACAGGGAAGGCTGATGAATAGTGATAAAGTAAATAGTAGATTAATGGATTGATACCTCTATGAGTGAGAAATGTGGCAGAGGCTAATCAATGAAAGTGAGGTGAGAGCCTAGGAGATAGTAGTTTCAACTGTAAAAGTTTGAGGTGAGACTGTTGGAGCTAGTACAGTTTCTGATGATCATGAGGCGAGGGCGTGAATAAAGGTGTGAATGACTACAGTGGTTTGAGAGAAGAGAGTGTTGAAGGTGAGAAGGTCAAGAAGCTGAGAGTCCAGGGAGACTCTTTCATAGTATTCTGAGGGTTTTTCAAACTGTTCTGTGGCATACAGAAATTATGTGTATGTATATATATATGAAATGTTTTATAGAGAAGAGTTTCATGTTCAAATACACTTGGTAAACACTGCATAATATTCGATCACCTTCTTCCTCATAATCTGTATTAGCATAATAGTTTATATTAGCATATAGAAGGCCCCAAGAAGCTTTGCTAGAAAGATACCTGTTTAATGTACTTAATTAATTTATGTTAATTTTATTCTACAACTTTTCTCTTCCTGACCACCTCCTCGTTTCTTACCTTTGCTAAATTTTCCTGGCTATTTTCACCATTGCATTCTTCCAGACTAACATAGCCACATTTCAGTAATAATCCTATATGAATTTTAATTGAAATTAAACATATAATTACATTTCAGAATAACTGCCTTTTAAACATTCTTTAGTTTTGTCATAAATGCCTTTCCATTTATTCAAGTACTCTTGAATCTCCAGGTGAAGTTTTATAATCCCCCCAACACACACATATGTCCTCTCTGAATATTTCTTGTTAATGTTATTTCTGGTTATCGTTTGTTGTGCTGCTAATATGGTGATTATCTTTTTCCACTATGTTTTGTACCATTTTATCACATGCACTTAAGGATGCTATTGATTTCTGTATATTTACTTTATATCTGTATTTATTACTGAACTCTTTTGTTAGTGTTAATGGCATTTTAATTGATTCTCTAAGGCAGTGTTTTTAAGTCTCTGTAAGGTATAGACCAATTTTTAAAGAGAAACAATATTTTGAGCAACCTATGATAATTTATATTAATTTTGAAGATAATTAGAATAATTTCTAAAATATAAAACTTATAATTCAGAGTATATTTCTCATTCTGGTGGCTCTTAATTATAAATTACCAAACTAATCAACATCAAATTAACAGTACTTATCATATATGTTCTTGCTAGCATTATTTAGCTGAATTCAAACAAGTGCTTTTGGTATGGCTGTGTACTGACTGTTTCAGCCTAGATTGGGTTTAGTATGCCTCCACTATAATGTGCTCTGTGAAGACTCAATTCTCTCCCTGGTTTCCTCTTTTCCCATCACTGAAAGACCTTTGTTTATGTCATCATTTGATGAAAATGCAAAATTTATGTTATGTCTGACTTTGTTCTTATCAACACTCAAAAATTAAAACAGTAATACTTAGGAGCAATTGTCCCAATCAAGTGATATTCAGAACTATAATTATTTTTGGCCTGCTGCCCATTTATTTACTTTAGTTTTTTTTTTTTTTTTTCTTTTTTGAGGGAGAGTTTCCCTCTGCCACCCAAGCTGGAGTGCAGTGGTGTGGTGTGAATATAGCTCACTGCAGCTTTCACTTCCCAGGCTCAAAGGATTTTCCCACCTCAGCCTCCCAAGCAGCTGGGACTATAGGCATGTACCACCATGCCTGGCTAATTTTTTAAACTTTTTTTTTTTTTTTTTTTTTTTGTAGAGATGGGGTTTCCTTCTGTTGCCCAGGCTGGTCTTGAATTATTGGGCTCAAGTGATACTCCCACCTTGGCCTCTTAAAGTGTTGGGCTTACAGGCATGAGCCCAGTTCCTGCCTGTTTAACTCTAGATTTGTTAAAAGCTTATATTTGTTTTTCAGATGATCAGAGGAATAAAGATATAAATACAGAATCACCATTGAAGACTAGAGGATCCCTGATGATATACCCATGAACTTTTAGGCTTCCATGAATTTAAGTATGAGAAGTGTTGCTCTTGGGAAGTCTAGATAAAACAAAACGAACTATCTACTTTCTGCAGAAAATTACCAATTATATTCTTTTCTTTTCAGTTGCTGTATATATTTGTCAGCCAGAACTTTCTGATCATAGCTAATGATTGAGAAAATGATCGTTTGCATCCACCCTGTTTTTTGTTTATAATTCAGTGGAAATACACCCTCTGTTTTATAATAATTGGTATCAAATTTTACCACATTTATTTTAGGTATTTATTAGATGAATCTAATGGCTACTAATAAATGACTTCTTGATGTCATGTAATATGCTAATAGATTTTCTAATGTCAAGCTGTTTTGCATTATTGAACAAATGCCTACTTAGTAGTGGTATATAATTTATTTAACATGTCAGATGTAAAATTGCTAAATGTCCTAAATACTATTTCCTAGTCTTTTACAACAAAACTGGCTTTTATCTTTGAGCAATCTTTCTGATTCTTTTGGGTTATTGTATTAAGTTTTAGTACCAAGGTTATGATAACGTGTAAAAAGGACTAGGAAAAGGTTAGCCAGACTTCAGAGGGCTAATAGTTTAGGTTCAGAAATGATAACTCATAATTAGTTTAAGGTTGCTCTTACTTGGTTTGTCTAGTGAAGCAGCTAATATGCAGTTTAAAGGGTGTACAGCAGCTGGGGATACAGGTGAATGGACACTGCTCCCCAGCGTCTCTCTGGTTCTTTAGGGAAGTGTGCCAAAATCTGAGTGACCAGCACACCGTGTAGAAGTTGAATACTGCAAGTCAGGGAAGCCCAGAGCTGAGGTCTTTTGCCTTTACACCCTTATGCTGATGGCAATTCCACACTGAATTGCTCTCTAAGGGATTTCTTGTACAGTTGGGTACTACTTTCTGTGTTCTGTTTCTGACTCTTTTATTCACCCTGGAGTAGACCCAGTTATGACTTACTAGAAAACACCCATTTTTTTCCCCTTAACTCAGGACAGTATAGAGCATAGGAGCTATTGGTAATTTTGAAGTTTGAAACAACTTTCTGGTGAAAAGAGATCTGGAGTTTTTTTTTGAAAATAATTGCTGGATGTCTTTTCATTTATTGTACACTTGTTGATCTACTCACATTTTATACTTCTGGGTCAATCCATGGCCATGTTTCTTAGAAAGTTGTCTTTTTCTTCAGAATTTTCATATTCATTTAAAAAAGTGAAACCATTTTTCATACCCTTTGGGTCTTTTGTGAGATCCTCATTTGTATTCCTAGTTACCATGATCTGTGTCTCTGCTTCCTCCACTCTATTGATATCTTCTTGCCTTTTATGATCCTCTCGGATAACATAACCATGTTCTCTTGCTTCTCATCCTCCCTTTTACGAGAGAAGAGTTTTTAACCTGCTTTGTTCCTTTTAATTTTTTGACACCTGTGACTTAGGGTTGACCTTTTTTGTGTTGTAAACAAAGATGATTCTTGCCTTCCGGGGGTTATGCAAACCACAGGGAGAAAGCCACAAGCATGTTTAGCACTTTCACCAACTACCTTAGGATTCGTATGCTCTCACTTCCCTCCCTTCCTTTCCATGCACATGGAATGTCCGTGCCTCCTCTGACTTCTCTCACTTTCCTCTGTTGGCATTGTCCTGTTATGCCACGGCTTCCCTTGGTGCTTGCTGCCGTTTATTGTTCCAGCTGGCAAGACAGAGTTCAGTGTTGCTGAGAGTGTCTAAGATGTGCTTCCCCAGAAAGCACACTCTGACTTGGAGACTAGTATGCAGGAATGTATTGAGGGGTGCTCTCTGGATCAAAACCTTAAAAAAAAAATGGAAGAAACAGAGCAGGAAAAGGGAAAAGTAGAACTGCCATGCAGTCACAATAAAAGCCTTAGCCAGTTCCATGGGAAGCTCTGATGTTGGGATGGCTCAGCTGAGTTGTCCTGCATTGAAATAAATGGATCACATCTAGTGTCTAGTAGACACTAGACATTGGATGTGCCCCCTGGGAAGGAGACATAATTCTGGCAAAGGCAGCTCACCTCCACTGAGAGAAATTCCCAGAAGGAGACTCAGCTGAAAGCTGTCGGTTACCCAGACTCACAGAATCCAAAAGAATGAATTTCAGGCCTTTAGAAGGGAGCTAGGCAACAAAGCCCCTACAGTTATTACAGGAAGTTTTACTGTTACCCTTTTGAACGTGGTTTTGATTTTATTTTTGAAACTTCTGAGCAGCCACCCCTGTTGCAAGAATTTTCAAATTTTTCTCTCTCTCAAAGAAATTACATCTCTTTTAGCCAATTTAAGTTGATTTGGCTTCTAGATGATGCCAGAAACTTTAGTAACTTGTAAAGTCTGTCATTAAGGAACATAGAGCAAATTTCCTGCAAGATGAGCGCTAGATTGCATTTGATTAAATGTATAGAACTGCACATAAACACCTTCTTTGCTAACCAGGGCCACTGCCATAGGATGTATCTTTAGAGTCTGCTGCCTCAGAGTAAGATACTGACTCAGTAACTTTTTTCTTTTCTTTTCTTTTCTTTTTTTCTTTCTTTTTTTTTTTTTTTTTTTTTTTTTTTTTTTTTTTTTTTGAGAAGGAGTCTCGGTCTGTTGCCCAGGCTGGAGTGCTATGGCCCCATCTCAGCTCCCTGCAACCTCCGCCTTCCGGGTTTAAATGATTCTCCTGTCTCAGCCTCCTGAGTAGCTGGGACTATAGGTGCATACTAGCACTCCTGGCTAATTTTTGTATTTTTAGTAGAGACAGTGTTTCACTGTATTGGTCAGGCTGGTCTTGAACTCCTGACTTCAGGTGATCCACTCACCTTGGCCTCCCAAAGTGCTCGGATTACAGGCATGAGCCACTACTGAGTCAATAACTTTCGCTGAAAAATAAAGCATCCCCAAACTTACCACCATATAATAAAAATGTATATAATTTCTCAAGTTTCTTTAAGCCAGTTAGGGCTGGATGGTAGAGGAAGGCCCCCCTCATATGACTGGAAGTTGGCTTGATATCAAGTGGGACAATGGGGTGAATGGCCACCCATCTGTCATCTTCTAGTTAAATAGCTTGGGCTTGGTCACTCGGCAGTATTTTTATAGTTCCCAAGAGCAGCAAGAGAAAGCAATCCCCAAAACACAAGCATTTTTTGTGTCTCTGCTTTTGTGATGGTAGCTATTATCATACTATCCAAAGTCAGTCAGGTGTCCAAGCCCAGAGTTAGTGTGGTAGATAACTACCCAGAGGCCCAGAGGTATGGATATAGGGAGGGGAATTGTTATGGGAATTTTTTGCCAACAACTGACCATCTCTTCAGAGAATGAGGCAGACTTCTTGCTTCTTTGTTAAGAGTTTCAAATTGCAGTATGTGGAAGCCAACATATAAAGCCCTGAGTCCTTCTCATCACATTTTCTTATGTCTGTGGGAAACCCGGTGGTCCAGCCTCATGCTCTTTGGTGTCTGAGATGGTTCTCAAGCACATTAGAGATGATTTCTTTATCTTTATGTAAAACTCTGACTCAACTCTATTCTCTGATTCCCAAAGCCTAGCAAATGTAAGCTGTCAGTGAACGTTTGTAGGATGGGTCACTGAATGAGGAAACAAAGAACCTTACTGATGGCAGAAATTTTTTACAGTAAAGCACAAAGCCCTTGCTCTTGCTCCTTAGACATGACTCCATGAGTTTAAAATGTCCATGCCCTGATAATGGGAAACAGTAGAAAATGGGGAAGGTGGTTTACTGGCAGAGAGGAGGGGGCCACTGAATAACTCCAGGGAACATCATTCATAGAGAGTATAGTGGGAATGTCCCCTCCTGGAGTTGTACAGTGTGGCTGGCCTAGAACAACATTACAGATCCATCTCTAAGGCTCTCTTCTTGTCTCTTAGTTTATAGATCCTCTTTCTACACTCAAGTGAGTTGTATTTAAGCTTTCTGAGCTGCATTTTAAGTCATGGTATACATATAATACTGCCTAAGTATTTTCCTGCTAAGCCATGGGGGAAGAGGGAAAACCCTGTAAGTCTGGAGACTGTCTTACAGACATCTCTTTAAGGTCTTCTGCACAGCTTGTTGGTTCTCAGAATACCCAGATCCATTCCCAACCAAGATGCCAGCTTTATGTTGCTGCATATAAGCTAAATTTTTGAGGACCCATAGTGCTCATTAATTCATGGCAACTCCCTATTGAAGGCCTGAATTCAATGCTTTTAAGGTTAAATTGAAAAACATGTATATGTTAAATCAAATGTTACTTTGACAACTGATGCCACAAGCAAACACAGATATAGATGTCAATCACTGGTGATGGCTAATGCTGCATCTTAAATGCTTTCAGAGACTGATGAATAAAAAAAATAAGATATAATTATCTGCCTTTGTCAGTAGTATGATTAACTTGGCTTGTCCCACTCCTTCTTAGCACAGGAGATAATATGTATGGTTTTATTTAGCATTGTGATATTAGGGGTATGTGGAGAAACTGAAAAAAAAGAAAACCTGCAAAGCTCTTTTTTTTTTTTTTTTTTAAACAGCTTCAATCTTTCTTCTGTAAACTAATAATTTTAATCAGATTCCTAGAAGTGACAATCTGAATAGAGATTACTTAAAACTCATAAATTATATAAATGTAATTTTTGAAACAATCTATTTTAAATTGGCTTTTTTTGAAGGAAGTTGATTTAATAAGGTGTCACATGAATGTTAGATAGCACAGGCTCTGAAATGACTGGAAGAATTAAAATATGCAGTGTTATCTGACTCAGACAAGAGAAATTATTTCTAAATCTTCTGTGACACATAAATATTCAGACCCATATCCTGGATCAGCCTACAAGGCTTGAGTCAGGGTCAGTAAGAACCGCTTCCTAAGATAAGTGATTTTTTAAAATGTTTTCTCCTTTAATGTTTGTCTTCTTCTTTAACTAGGAAGAAGAAATACCAGGGTCACCTCATAGTTACTTAAACTCTCTAAGACTTGGTTTTCTGTAGAGTAAGGGGGTTGGACTCTGGGACCACAGAAATTCCACTTGATTCTGAAATTCTGTGATTCTAAGATCTATTCTAGATAGCCAAGTGACTGTGTCTCTATAGATCTGGGGTTCAGGAGGCTACTGCTTATAATTCCTCACCACCTTACTGGCTCCCAAATGTTGTCCTAGCTGCTGAGGTTGATGTCTTGCCAATGAAAAGGGATCCCAGGGTCAGCATCCTCACATAGAAGCCTTTCTTACTTCCTGGACTCTGCACCCAATACTTGAAATCCAGTAGGTTGTCTACCCAGAGGAAAGAAAGTCCTTATACATAAAAGATACTTGTCATGCATGTTTATAGCAGCAGAATTCACAATTGCAAAAATATGGAACCATCCCAAATGCTCATCAGTCAACTAGTGGATAAAGAAAATGTCACACACACACATACACACACACACACAGACACACACAGACACACACACACAGAGACACACATCATGGAATACTACTCAGCCATAAAAAGGAATGAAATAATAGCATTCACAGCAACCTGGATGGGATTGGAGACCATTATTCTAAGTTAAGTAACTCAGGAATGGAAAACCAAACATTGTGTGTTCTCACTTCTCAGTGGGAGCTAAGCTATGAGGATGTAAAGGCATAAGAAGTATACGATGGACTTTGGGGACTCGGGGGAAATGGTGGGAGGGGGCTGAGGATAAAAGACTATACATTGGGTACAGTGCACACTGCTTGGGTGAAAAGTGCACCAAAATCTTGGAAACTACCACTAAAGAACTTATTCGTGTAATCAGACACCACCTGTTCCCCAAAAACCTGTTGAGAAAAATAATAAAACCTGAGAAAAATGAGAAAAAAATAATTAAAGAAATCCAGTGGTTGGATTTTATTAGCACCGTGTAACTATGGCCTTCCTTCTATGGGACATGACACTTTTCATTTGTAGATTCCAGGGCTAGGAATGGTGGGGGATAAGGAAGTGATCTTCACTACATGTCTAGCACCAGTGCTGCCAAAATAAATACTTTCTCTCTTCTCCTGGCACATTCTTTCATTCATTCAACAAAAATTGAAAACCTACAATGCATCAGGCATTGTTCTAGGGGCCAGGGAGGGGGCTATAACATTGACAAAAACTGCGAAAAATCCCTACTTTTATGGGGCTTACATCCTAGCAAGAGTAAATAGAAAATAAATATAATAGATAAGTGCATTGTATAGTAAATTAGAAGATGACAAGTGTGGAGGAGAAAAATATAGCAGAGTAAGACAGATGGGAAATGCTGGTAGTGGAAGGGGTATGATTTTTAATAGGGTGATCCTCACTAAGAAGGTAGCCAAAAACAGACCTGCATAGAATTAGTGAGCTATGTGAGTATCTGGAGAAGTGTGTTTCAGGATGAAGAAATAGCCAATACAAATGCCCCAAGGCAGGAATGAACAACCAAGGAACCGTTATGGCTGTAGTGTGGTGAGATGGAGGAAAGTAGGGTGTGAAGTAGAGATCAGGGTAGGCAGGCTCTCCAAGGCCTTACACATTGTTATCATTGTAAGACCTTTTGCTTTTGCTTTGGTTGAAGTTGGGACCACAGAAGAGTCTGAACTGAACAGTCACATGATCTGACTTACATTTAAACAGGATCAGTGTGGCAAGGGGGAGGCAGGCAGACCACTTAGGAGGAGCCTAGTAAAATCCAGGAAGAGATGATGGTATCTTGAACTAAATGGTAACAGCAGAGGTGGTAAGAATGGTAACATTCTGCATATGCATTGGGAGTATAGCCAATAATTTATAAATTTAGTGAATCAGTAAACATTTATCAAATAGTCTTCTGTATGCCGGCTACAGTTCCAGGTATGAAGAAATAGTGAGGAAGGAAATCTCTAGCTGTGCTGTGTAGGAAACAAAGTAGGTTATATTTGGGACCCTGGAGAGTGAGTGGGCTAGAAGACTGGTGCATTTAGTTTGGCCACTGAGGAGGTAGCTGAGGCCTGAATGAGGAGAAGCCCCCTCATCAAATCTTGCAGTAGAGCAAATCCACTGCAGAGGGGATACAGATGCAAAGGCCCCAAGACAGGTGCAAGCTTGGCCTGTTTGAAGATACGAAGAGTCCAGTGTCTGTGGGTGAGTCGAAGGAGTGAGAGGTGGAAATAAAAGATGAAGTCAGAATGATAGGCAGGACCAAATCAGGTAGGGGGTTTGTAGATAAGGGGAGAGAGTTTGGGTCACTGAGGCTTGTTGTGGCAGACACCAGGTAGCTTGAAGGGAGATAGCAGACACTCTGTTTGATATTAGACCCACTGAGGTGGAATGTCAGCTGTCTGGAGCCCATATGCAGAAGGGTTCCCGTCCCAACCTGAACAGTAGATACTGGTCTGTGTTAGGATGACCCATTTTGAACTTAAGTGCACTCTCACAGCTTTGGGCTTTCTTCAAGAGCCTTGAGGAGTTCAGGGCAGGAGGCCTCCTCAGGGAACACAAAGGGATACACTCAGTACTGCATCCTCAGTGTTAGCTTAGAAGCAGCAGAGGGTGCTAGGAAAACCTTCCTGAGTCCCACATAGTGAAGGGAAAAAACCCATCAGCCTTTTTTTCAGTCTTTTCTGTCACTTTCAGGAGTATCCTGCCACAGTCTCCATCAGTCAAAACAGATGGAGGTGGAGAAATTGTCAGGCCCTGGGAAGGTTTTCCTAAAATGTAATTGTTTAGCAAAATTGCTTTTCTTTGTATATGTGTCCATGTTTACAATAGGTCTACTTCAGGCTGCAGGGTGCCTTCCTTGAGTGAATGTGTCTCTCCGATAAACCAGATTCTTGGTCAAAATCAATTTCTGCTTATATGAAATCTAAACAATAGGAATAACAATGGCAACGAAAAAACTTGAGTTTTTTTTCCTTATTCACTATTTTGTAGGTTCTTCCTATGTACCTTTCAAAACATGATTGCTTTCCCTGATTTCAGAAGCAATACATTTTCATTGCAGAAAAGTTGGCATGTAGAAAAATCTCAAAAAATGAAATAAAACCATCCATAATTTTATTACCTAGAGATAAACCACAGTTAACATTTTGATTTGAACTCTTCCATTTTCTGCCTGTATGTTTCCCTCTCTTTTTTCTATCTCTCTTACCCTTTCTCTGTAATATAAGTATTTTTCTTTTTATAAAGTTAGGATAACAGTGTAGTTACTATTTACCATCATTCGTTTTTGAATAGTAATAATATATTCTTCAGTCTTAAATATTAAAACCATAATTTTTAATGATTTCTTCCATTGTGTCTTTTATGTACTATAATTCTCTAATGTTTAATATTGTTTAAACATGGTGTTGTGATGACCCTGTATATATATTTTTGTGAGTATACTTAGTATTTTTCTTATGGTATGTGGAATGGCTAAAGAAAGTGGATTCTATCATTTTAAGGTTCTTATTAAACCTCAGTTGTTAAACCTAATTTGTCCTCAAAAAAGTGTGTAACCATTTATATTCCACAGTAAAGATTAGTACTGTTAGCCCTATCAGATTGTCTTCACTAATATAGTTTTCGACTTCTTTAATTTGGTAGGTAAACAAGTAACAGACCATTTTTGTTTTAATTTACATTAATTTTATGTTAGTATAATATACTAATATACTCAACATTTTTGTATGCATATTGTGCATTTTATTCCTTCTGTGAATTGCAAATTGATGTCTTTTGCTCATTTTTCTATTTGTATATTCATTTTTGTCTTTTCAATTTTTATGACTTAAAAGATGTTCGGTTATTTCTCAGTGTATGATTTGCCTTTCAATTTTTTAAATGGTATTCCTAAATTGTCAGAAACTTTTGATTTACATCAAACCCTTAAAATCTTTATCATCTTGCTTCTTGCCTTGCTTTTATAATTTGAAAGTCAGTCCTCACTGGTAGACTATTTTAATTACTACACCATTTTATGGTTTAATTTTAAACAATTAATTGTTTGGCTATGGCTTACCTTGCCTCATGGTGTAAAGTAGGTGTCTAATGTTATTATTATTTTATTCAGATAGTTGATCAAATGCAGCAGAACTAATTATTAAATAATCCTAATTTTATTGCTAATTTAAAATATCTTTTATCATTTGAAAAAAATTATGTATACCTAAGTAAGCATTTTAGTTTTTGTAGCTTTATACTGTGTTTTAAATATGAGGTGATATATATTTTTAGCTCAGTTTATTTTCATTTCAATTTTTCTTTTTCCTTTAAAATTGTTTCATTCTTCTTTTTTATTGATTTTTCTAGGTATTTCTAATAATTATATCAAATTTCAAATATCCATTTTAATTGGAATTGCATTACATTTATAAATAGTTTTGAAAGTGATAACACTTTTATGTGAACGCACTATCCCTCTTTTGCAAGTCAACTTCTATATCCCTTATTAAAATTTTTAAGTTTTTTTTTATAGGCCTTACATAATTTTTTATAAATCTATTACTGTATCTTCAAGCATCTGGTTCACTAATATGAATAGAAACTTTCTTTGTTCTGTTATCTTTCCTAACTGATTGTTGATCTTATTTAGGAAGGATATTGATCTATGGTTTTATTTTTTGATTGATTTCATACTGAATGGAGGGAGTACCCAGGAGGGACTGGTTAAACATGGCCAGACTGGGAGAGCTGGGTCAGGGATGCCTCTCAAAGGAAGAAACTGGGACATGGACTGTTTCTTTCATTTTCTGTTCCTCATACAGTTACGGATTATGTTGAATATACCGTCAAAGCTCAGTAAAAATCATTTAAAAATACTTTTTGGTTATTTAAATGATTCTTTTTTTACTTCTGGTAATAATGAGGTTGGAAAAGGAGGGCTAGAAGGGAATATTGACTTCTACTCTGTATGCTTTGGAGTATTATAATATCTAGGTCAATGTATTACCAACTGCTAATAGTTACTGAGCACTATCAGCAGTCTAGGCTCTGGGCCAGACACTCATCATGGATTAATGCATTTCATCTTCACAACATGCTTATGAGGATACCTCCATTTTGGGGATAGAAAAGCTGAAGTCAGATAGGTCCAGTAATCTGCACAGGTCACAGAGACAGTAGGGGCAGAGCCAGACTGGAGCAAGGATGCAGTTCAGTAGCCCTGGCTCCTAAAGGCTGAGCTGCGTTGCTGCCTGAGCACTTCCCTCATGAAAGTCCCTTCCAAGAATAATATGCCACCGTATTATCCATGGCATTATGATATTGGCAAACAATATAATACCTTATTTGCTAACTTTTAGAAGTCAAACTGTTTATGGTTGTGATCCCAGGGTAAAGAGGTATTGTAGCAGAAAAATTTCCCCTCAGAAGTGAAGAGGTTTGGGTCTCTGTTTTACTCTTCATCTAACTTCTTTTGTGACTTATTCGTCACCTTCCTTTTCTGGCCTCAGTGTTATCATCTGAAAAATAAGGGAGGATAATGTAAATTTCAGGGAACTTTTTAGGAACACTAATAAACTGTGGTTATTATAATATAGTCTTCCGGAAAATCTTTTATAGGAACATTCATTTGAGACATAGATTTTCATGCTGGAGAGAAAGCTTATTCTTTTAACAAATCAATTGCTTTAGCAAGCTCTTTTCTCCATTGCATTACATTTTATTTTTGTTAAAGCTTACAATTAATGTTCCTGTAAACATAAATGCACATCAAATGAAACAACCTTACATATTCACCAATTCATAGAATCACCGAATTTTAAAACCTGAAAGTATACCAGAGATTCTCTAGCACAGATAAGGAAACTGAAGCTCTAGGATCTTGAATTACTTCCTGAAATTATACAGGGAGTAAGTGGCAGAAATATGATTGAAAACCATGTTTAGTTTCTAGCTGCAGCCTATATTATGACAGTGATTTCCATTGTAAAAATATTTGGGTAGCAAAAAACAAAAAATTAGAAGAAATTTCTAGGAAAAAACAGGATAAGAAAAGGGGTTTGTGAATCTTGCAGTTTCAGGGCTTCAAAAATAAAAAATAGATAACACACTTGCCATATATATGAGTGAGTATATCCTTAATACGTTAAGAACTTGTCAAATCAATAAGAAAAAATACAAACATGTAAATTTTAAAAATGGGACAAAACAAAACACAGAAAAAGGTATTTTATAAGACATATAAATGGCCCATTGAAAGCTATTAAATTTCTCTGGTAATGAAATGTATGCAAATTAAAATGATTAAATGAATTTTCAATCAATCAAATGAGTCAAGATTAGGTAAAGATCACACCAGCAAGAAAAAGGACACCCTCTCACTTTTCTTTTGGGAAGTGGATGGGAAGTACTTTTTTAGCAGAGAAATTTGTCAGTTTCATCAAACTTCTTAAAATGTTACATATCCTCTGAGTCAGCAATGTTGCTCTTAGGAATTTGTCTTTAGGACATATTGTTTGTAAATATGTCCATGTATTTATCTACTTATTATTTAAAATAGAGAAAGTCTTGAAACAATGTTTAGTAACAAGAAACTGGTCAAATGTATCAGTCTATATCCATACAATTAAAAAGTAATATTTAAAATAATGTAGAAAATATGAAATGAAAGAGAAATGAATATTTGGTATATTACTCTGTGTACAAAACAAGCTGCAGATGTGTGTTTAATGAAATCTCTATTTTAAGAAATTATACCAATATTTAAAAACATATCCCCAAAATATAAAAACTGACTATGGATTATGGATGCTTCTTAAAATGTTGACTGTGTTTTTTAATTTCTCTGTAACGACCATAAATTATTTTCATACCAGAAAAAAATTAATACTTGAAGTATTTCTAAACAAGCTTAAATGATTTAAAGAAACTTTATTCTTATACTTTCTCCTATATGCAGAGTTTGTTGATTAAAACCTGCTATGTCAATTGTTTGCCATCTTTCAGAAAAGGAGGTTGAGTTTGAGCTTGAAATCGAGGCCATAGAAGGTCCCAGAAATATAATCGATGTTACTGTGTACAAGACTAAGTCCTCTCTCTAAGAAGATTTTAATACTCACTGGTAGGCGTAGCTCCCATAATACGTAACTGATAGACTGATGGATAGACAATTACATGGGTATGGGACCATGGAAGTCATATGAAGCAAATCTGTACAAAATTGCTTCCTGGTTTAGGCATACAGATTCATAAGTTCATTACAATTTAAAAAAATTAGAATACATTTTGAGTTACTTTGCCTAAAAATGTATTGTCTTTATATCCTCCTATCTTCAATTATAATAAAATAGTTTAAGTCTGATCATCATCTTCTGAAATGAAAACGTGATTTAATGAAATGACATATTCCAAGGTTTAAGTGAAGCAAATGTTTAGTTTAGCTTGTTTAAATTAAATTATTGTTTTCCTTTGCTGTAGTTAGTAAGCACACCTCACGTCATTTCTTGTTTCACACTGTACATTTAGATTTATTATGGAAATAAGGTGGGAGACTTTATAGCATTTTATCCTGCTTGCATAGTGACACTTAAACCCTTGATTGGCAAAACTCTAATGGTGGTGATATTTGTGTTTATCCTGTAGTAGTAAAGAAGGGTGATCTTCTGGATTTAATATGAACTTTTTCTTTCTGCGCAGTGTCAAGTGCATTTTCTGTGGGCTTTTGGGGAGATATAATTAACTGAGATGTAGAATACATTATCTGTATAAACAGGGGCTTAGAGCTCTAGAAAATCTTATAGAAATGTGCCATCTAATTTTGATGAGGGCACTTGGTCTTGCATTGAGTATCAGAAGGATTAGCTACGGGGCTTTCCACAGACTTATAGAACCTAATTTCTTTCATCTTTTTATTGTTATCTTTTTGTTTTTGTGTCAAATTCCAGAATGAGATTTATGATTTCTTTGCAAGGGGAAAATTTGCATTGAATATGGACCCAGTCCCACCTTTGTTGGCCAATCATTTTTTTCTGATCTTCTCTGTTCGAGTACCAGTGGCCTTTGCATTCTCAACATTTAATGCTATACTGGGCACAGGATGAATTGTGAAATCCTGCTTATCCTTCAGGGCTCAGCACAAATGGTACCCTTCATTATGGTAGAACAAAGGTTTACAGATGTTTCACCTTCATGTCAGTTGCATTTTCTTAACTCTCCATCTCTACATCTACACTTTGAGTTTCCAAGTTTCCTGAGGGCACAGAAGAAGGGTGTTTTTTTTTTCCCCAAATTTTAATCTGCAGATACAAAATGTACCTAACTCGTAGTCAATACACAGTGAACATTTGCTGCCTTTGCTAACTGGAACCTTGGGATTTTTCCAGTTGCTTTTCATACTTCATTCTGAATCTATTCTAAGAAAGCCTTTCTGAAATGCTCCCTTCACCCTTACTCCCCAAGAAGAATCTTGCCTGTTCTCTTGGATTTTAGACCTGATGATACCAAAGGGCGTCCCAATAAGAAAGTTTTAATTACCCTGGTGTAATATTGTATTTCACCAAGCCAAAGAAAAATTGACATTTTACCAAGTTAGAGAAATTAAGAGCTTTTTACTTTCTGATATACACCAGGATCTGAAAGTGATTAACATAATATGACTGGTTTCCCCTACTCTGTAGGACAGTTGTCATTCTTCTGTGCCCTGTGGGGCCTCAGAAATAACAGAGCAGGGGGATAAATAAATTGGTCTGCCTTTCACTACTGCTTCTTCCATTGCTGCCACTGAAATTAAGTAGAGTAGGCTGTTGCTAAGTCAGAGGTTGGAGCTATGTCATTAAATTTAAAAAATCAGTTCTCTTATGACATCTATGATTATGGTTGTGCATAAATATGTGAATATATTTACCTATTATTTAAAATAGAGAAAGTCTTGAAACAATGTCTAGTAACAAGAAACTGGTCAAATGTATTAAAAAGCTCTTATTTTCTTGTGAGCCCATCTGCCTGGACCCAGCACACCAGCCGTAGAAGCGAGCCTTATGCTAATGAACCACATGGGGTTAGGCACATTAATTAGGTAAATAGGACCTTGGTGTCACTCTCTGCTTCTGCGATGAAGACCATGCTGTCACCATTCATTTCTATAAGTCATATCTGTAGCTATAGCCTCACTTGGCACAGCTGTGGCTCTGAACTCACACAGCCTGGTCTTGAATCTTGTTTCTGCTGCTTATTATCTTTGGGACATTGGGCAAGTCATGTAACATTTATGAATCTCAATTTCTCCTTTTGTATTATGGAAATATTTCTTTCATAGGATTGTTGTGACAATGATATCAAACGATATGTGTTAAAAGCCTGTAAACACTTAAAAACGCTAGCTGTTTCTAGTAAGTTCAGTCATTTGCTTCCTCTGAATATGTGGCTTAGCTATGCCATCATTATTATGGGGGATGGTCTTTGTGTGTGTTTATGTTTCTGTATAACGTTTCAACCCAGTTCTCA
The DNA here is from genome assembly GCA_963573385.1 of Cacajao melanocephalus. Classification (NCBI taxonomy): domain Eukaryota; kingdom Metazoa; phylum Chordata; class Mammalia; order Primates; family Pitheciidae; genus Cacajao; species Cacajao melanocephalus. The sequence goes on along the minus strand of CAUYLG010005722.1, from coordinate 14,748 downwards.
TATTTGCTGACATCTGGTAAAATGCTATATTATTGATTTCAGCATTCCATTATGTACCAAATAATGAAACAGAGTGTTGGGAGAAGTAGAATACAAAAGAAGAAAATTCTTAATTGCCTAGGACTAGCTCCATTATCTCTGAAAGCACTTGTGTTTGTGGACATCCCAAACCCTTTCTTTTTTCCTAAAGGGACTTTGATATTGCAAAGCTTAACAACCAGCCTAAATCTGCTGGTAGATGTGTTAGTTCTTCATACTATGCATTAACCACAGATTTAAATCCTGGGGATACAACAGTAAACAAGACAGATAAAGTCTGGGTTCACATGGAGCTTATATTCTGGTGGAGCCAAACAGAAGGGTAGGCACACACGTAAGTAGAGACTGTGTGTGTATGTGTAAAATGATTTCAAGTCATGATAAAACACTAAATCAACCAGAATAATGAAGTAGAATTGACTGGAGTAGAGTGGCAGTATGATTGGCTTTAGCAAGGAGATCAGGGAAGAGTTCACTGAGGAAGTGATATTTCACTAGAGCTTTGAAGGGTATACAGGAGTTGGCCAGATAAAAAAGAAGGGGAAAGCTGTTCCACTGTAGAGTTTTAGTTAAGAAGTTAGGCTTTGGGGCCAGATCCACTTTTGACTAGCTAGCCTTGGACAAGGTATTTAACCTCATTATACTTTTATCTACCAATCTGAAAATGGGATTTGCTATAAGGATTAGATTAAAATATGTTTCTTGCATTGCTCGATTTGGTACATTGCTCAGGAAACATGAGCTGGCATTAACATTTGCAAAGGTCTTACAGTGAGAGAAAGGGAGATAGTCTTTGCTTATACTTCCGATTTTGCTGTGGATGATAGAGAAACAAAAGTCTGTTTTTGCTTCTCTTCCTGAGAACTGGATGTTGGAGCATTTATGCTTCTTTCCTACCCACCTCTCCAATTTGGTCAGAGTATGAGACATTTACTGAGCCATGTTTTATTAGATGAGGTAAATCTCTGTAGGAATGGTCTCTGTTTTTTTTTGAATTTGCTGAACTTTCACTCTTCTCTGACTCAGCCTCAGTCTTTCTATTCTCTCTCCCTGAAGGGAGTAAGTTAGGCATGACTTGCCTCAGGCGGTACATTCTCCAGATTGTCTGCTTGTAACTAATTGGCCTTTTCTTCCCCAAGGTAGTTTCAGATGTTTAGAATTAGGCTTCCAACGTGGTGGCCACTAACCACTGTGGTTATTGATAGCACTTGAAATGTGGTTAGTCGAATTTGAGATGTGTTATGAGTGTAAAATACACACTACATTTCATAAATTAATGTGATAAAAGTAAAATAAATCATTAATAATTTTTTAGTATTGATTACAATTTAGGCTAATATCTAAGACATGGTTGGTTACATAAAATATATAATGAACATTAGCTTTACCCTTTTGAATTTGTTAATGGTAATTACTGAAAAAATTACATAGGTGGTTCAGATTTGAGGCTTTTATTTCTTTTGGGTAGTGCTGATATAGAAGTATGAGAAGACTAGAAGGCTCCATTCTCCCTTAGATCTAAGCCATAGTTGTCAATCAGTTATTAATAAATCTATTAATTAGAAAGCTTTTGCCTACAGTTTCTTTTCTGTTTCATGAACTAGTTATAAACCAAAGGGTGGAAGGAGTGAACTTTGTATCACTTGCCTTCAGTGCTTGAGGGACTATATTCCAACCTCAGTTGGTATACTGCAATTCAGTTCTGGCACTAACCACCTGGAATTAGCATTGACCCTGTAAGCTAAAGAGCACATTCCACAGCAAGGATGCCCTCATTTCAAACCAACTGACTATAAATCTGCGGGTTCTCATGGCCTTCCTTAGGCTTGATAATTCATGAGAACAAATCATAGAATTCAGGAAAGTTCCACAGTTATGATTATAGTTTTCTTTTTTTGTTTTTTGGGTTTTTGTTTTGAGACAGAGTCTCACTCTGTCACCCCAGCTGGGGTGTAGTGGCACAATCTCAGCTCACTGCACCCTCTGCCTCCTGGGTTCAAGCAATTCTCATGCCTCAGCCTCCCAAGTAGCTAGGATTACAGGCATGTGCCACCAGGCCCAGCTTGTGTGTGTGTGTGTGTGTGTGTGTGTGTGTTGTGTGTGTGTATTTTTAGTAGAGATGAGGTTTCATCATGTTGGCCATGCTGGTCTCAAACTCCTGAGCTCAGGTGATCTCCCTGCCTCAGCCTCCCAAAGTGCTAGGATTACAGGTGTGAGACACTGCACCCAGCTGATTATGGTTTACTTATAAAGAATACAAATCAGAAACAGTTAAATGATGAGACACAGAAGGTGAGTTCTGGGAGAAGCCCTAGCACAGAGCTTCCATGGTTTCTTCCCCTGGAATCAGGGACCTCCTGTCACACTGAGGTGTTTACCAACCAGGAAGCTCCACTGAGCTTCAGTGTCCAGAAGTTTTGTTGGAGTTTTATTACACAGGCATGATTGAATCATGACCAATTGATTGAACTCAATCTCTAGTCCCTCTTCTCTTCATGGAGATTGAGTTGCTTCAAAATCCCAACCCTCTAATTATATGATTCCTCTTTCTAGTGACTAGCCCCAACTCTGAAGTTGTTTAGGGGTCCACCATAAATTATCTCATCAGCACAAACACATATGTGATACAGGAGGCTCATAAATAACAAAGACACTTCTATTGAGAAATTTCAAGGATTTTGGAAGCTTTGTGCCAGGAACCTGAAACAAAGACCTAATTATTTGTAACACAACAGACTGAAAAGCGCAGTGTGAGAAGAGCGAAGAGACGGAGTCACCATTTAACTAATGTTTATTGAGCTGCATTTTTCTAGACACTTCAAATATATTAGTGAATATCAAACATTCCTGTTCTTGAACCTTATATTCTAACAGGTGAGGCAAACAACAATAAACTAAGTGATAAATAAATCAATGATAGAAACTATTGGAAAGTGGTGCTATGGGAGAAAGCAAAAATAGAACAGAGATTGTCAGTGTTGGTGTGATGTGATTGGCAAACTGTGGGTTGTAATTTACAGTACACTGGTTAGTGTAGATCTTGTAGGAGAGTGGCACTGAAGCAAAGACTTGAAGGAAGTGATGGAGTTAGCCTTGCAGCAATCTTGGGGAAGAAAGTTTTAGTCAAGGAAACAGCCAATGCAGAGGCCTGAAGGCAGATATGTTTCTGTCATAGTCAGGACATAGCTAGAACGCTGTTGTAACCAGAGCCAGGGAAGACAGTGGGAGAGGAGAGAAACAGAGGCAGCAAGGGGCCAGGCAGTGTAGGGCCTGGTAGACCATTGTGTAGACTTTGGATTTTTTTCAGAGTGAATGAACTCTTCTATTTGGAGAATAACACTAACTTCCTCTTTAATAAACTTACACAGGCTGCTGCGGTAAAAATGGACTATAACAAACAAGAATAGAAGGGAAACTGGCTTTGCCATTTTCTAGGCAGGAGATGATAGTAGCTTAGAACAGGTTGTTAAGAGAGGAGGGGGTAAGAACTGGTCAGGTTCTGGACATGTTTTGAAGCTAGAGCCGATAGGATTTCCTCCAAAATTGAAGTGAGGGATTGAGTAGTCTAAGGTCAGACTGGGCACTGAGTGTCTTCTAGGCTGTGGTAAGAAGTTCAGATTTTATCCTATGTGTGATGGAAAGCCACTCAAGAGTGTAAGCTGAGTGGCCTGGTTATATTCGTGTGTTATAAAAGTCACTCTGGAGGGTCTATGGAGGAAGGATAGGAAAGTGGAGAAGACTGGAGAGTGAGGAGCAGAGAGGTAGCTTTTAAACTCCTTATAGGTGTTAAGTACTCTTACTTTAGAGGACCCATCCCATTTCATATTAAACATTAAAATGCACCCATATCTCCTATTAAATAGTAATTTTGCTATAAAACTTTTTAAAGCAGTTTAATAATTTTGCTTTTGAAATTATTTGGCCTGGGCTACCCATTTAATTCACAAATGACCTTGATTCTCCAGCAATCATTATGCGTACTTAAGATAAGTGAGAAAATCTGACCTACAAGTTGATTTTAGATGTAAACATGTTTTTTACAGTTTGTGATTTTTAACAATGTAGAATTTAATGATATAATGGTGCATTTTGTAGAGAAATCAACACATATTGATTATGTCTGATTATGTTGTTTTCTTTTTGTATTTTTGAGCACATACTTTCTTTTATACAGGTCTCTAAGGTTTTTATAGGCTCCTAAAAAGCTTATAGGCTCATAAGCCTAATGGATTAAATGACTCTGGATACTAGGAGAATAGTTAGAAAGCTGTGTTATCTGAGAGGGACCTTTAAAAGGATCTGATTTTCACTAGCTTCATAAAGGCAGGATTTTAGAGAAATCCAAGTGTTTACCATGTCCTAGGGTTTGTTATATAATTTCTACATTTATTTTTCAGAAGTCGCCTTCTGTTTCTTGTACTGCTGATCTTGAACTTGTTAGAATGAGTGGATGTGTTTTGCTCCTTGACTCGATTTGCTATAATGTGGTCTGTTCATGTCATTGTGGTAGTATTTTCCACCCTGATTCAATGAGAATGTCTATAGAATTATTAAGAGGCTGAAAAAAAGACACAAAACATTGATTTTGTTTTTACCACCCTTGATAATGGATTCTCTTTTTATTTTCCTGATAACCTGGCATTGGATTGCATGCGTTGAATTCAAAGAGAAATCTAGTCCTAGCTATATTATACAGGACTCGATGTTAACTGTGGAGTAAATAATTCGAAGGGGACAGAGCTCATTTTCACTCTAAATTCACTTTCAGTTACTATAAAATGGCAAAAAAAAGATTTTGCAATGAATCTGCAAAGAAATGTCTTTTCCGTGTTCAGCTGAATAAGTGCTTTTGTGATTAAATGTTCTGATATGGTATATACTGTACAAGAAAGAGGAAATAATTAAGAAAAATCAAACCAGAACTTTTACAGATAAAATATTTTCCCCTTGGTTTTTAGAATGGACTTGCTAGGACCATATATATACTTGTTCCTTTGTAGGAGAAGTCACCCATGTCTACCCTACATATTTCTAAATCAGTTGCAATTTTGAGTATTATAATTTATCTGATTTGTAGCCTATTCCTGAGTGGTATTCTTAGTTTCACTTTTAAATGAATTTGGTTCATCAAATTTGATTGTTCTTTTGTGCCCATTTGCTTTGGAGTCCTTGCTAGTAATGAAACAAAAGGCTTTTCAGATGGATATTTGAATGATGAATGATGACACCTTTTTCCTTTTTACCTTACTTCAAGCTGCCAGTCTTTTCACAAAGACAGTGTGTCTCCCCATCCTCTTAGTACTCTGCTTTCATTGCTGTGATAGAAAATCTTAACAGTCAGCACTGAAATTGCATGCCTCACATGATTATCTCGCATTTTACATGGATAGTTGCCTATAATAAGTATTTTACTTTTTTCTCTTACTGTATTAGTGGAGTTGGTAGCAGGATGATTTTTTGGCCTTTGTTTTTGTTTTGTTTTAAATATAAAAAGTACAAAAGGAAATAATAAAAAATATGGGCTAGCTGATTTAGACTTTTCAATCCACAGTTTCTTCCTTTCTGTGGGTACTTTGGGCAAGTTAATTTATTTCTCTCTGTGTTCTTCAGCTCACTAATCTGTAAAATAAAGGTTTCTAACATTCATTCAATGTATATTTATTAGAATGCCTATCTTTCAGGAAGTGTTCTAGGCACTGAGTATAATAACACTGAATAAAAGAGTTCCTGGCCCAGCGTGGTGGCTCATGACTGCAATCCTAGCACTGTGGGAGTCTGAGGAGGGCAGATCACTTGAGGTCAGAAATTAGAAACCAGTCTGCTCAGTAACATGGTGAAACCATGTCTCTACTAAAACTACAAAAATTAACTGGGTGTGATGGTACACGCTTGTAATCCCAGCTACTTGGGATGCTGAGGCAGAAGGGATGCTTGAACCCAGAAGGCAGAGGTTGTAGTGAGCCAAGATTGCGCCACTGCATTTCAGCCTGAGTGACAAGTGAGACTGTATCTCAAATAGATAGATAGATTTAGATAGAGTTCCTACCCTCTTGGAGTTACCTTTTATTAAGGTGTGAATGGGACAGCAAGTGAGACCATCTGACACATAACAGTTCCTTAATATAATGCTGTTTCCTTTTACCTTTCCTCTCTTAAACAGTAAGGAATTAGCTTCATAAAAATATATTTATAACTATTATTTTTATGGTTTCATTTTTGTTGGTTGGCTTTCAAATCTGAAAGGGGAATTTGTGGTGAAGTTGTAACTTTTAAACATAAGTGTTCCTAACAAGCACAAGAAAAGGAAATGATTAGGAGAAATTTCTGGACAGCACATTAAGTCAGATGTCCTAGATTCTGAGTGCCTGGGAGAGTTAAAACCTTCTAATTTTGCAGAAATGATATTTTTTAAAGTCTTGCATTTTAAAGTAATGTTCAAAGATCTCACTGCCCAGTCTGGGATGTAACACTATCTCTAATTGGAGTAAGACTTGCTCTCCCGAGACTTCTGTATATTGGGAGAAAGACAGCTCACAGTGCTCAGAGGAAAATCTTCAGAAATGTTTTGACCAAAGGAAAAATTGATGAAGAAATTTTATGGAGAGGAAGTTCTCTTTTCTTGGAGAAAAAAATGTGTTAACAAAGGAGTCTGGAAACTAACTGCAGATGAATTGCAAAATGCTTTGGAGAGCATTAGCTTGGTATATACCATGAATAAGATTTTTTTCTAACAGTATAATCTATGTTCTTTAACAGATTTGTCACTTTGTTTAGAACTCTATTCTAGGCAGGGCATGGAAGCTCATACCTGTAATCCCAGCACTTTGGGAGGCCAAGGTGGGTGGATCACTTGAGGTCAGGAGTTCGAGACCACCCTGTACTCCAGCCTGGGCAACAAAGCGAGACTCCATCTCAGAAAAAAAAAAAAGAAAAGAAAAGAAAAAGAAGAACTCTATTCTAGAACTGTATTCTTTAACAGATTTGTCACTTTTCTTGTTTTAAGTAAACTTTTCTCATAGATGGAGGTGTATTTATTCTGGTATCTGGTGACCTCTGGGTGTATCCTAGACCCTGTGCCAGGATGAATGAAAGTCTTTGTGCAAGAAGGGCCCTATTGATACAAATGATGGCTAACATTTCTGGAGTGCGTACCATATGATATGTTTAGTTTTATGTCTTTTACATATATTACCTCATTTAATCATCACAGCAAATATTCTCTCCATTTTAGACATAAATATAAGAGGCTTAACTAATTTGCCCAAGACCATCGAGTTAATAGAGTCAGAACTTAAAGTAGGACCATCTGAGTGAAATCTGCTGTTTCTACTTCACTAGATAAACAACAGATAATTCTATAAGGATTAGAATCCACTGAGTGGCCTAGAATAAATATAGGCATTGAATAGGAACTTGCTATATTGGGCCGACTCTTATTCTCTTCTCACTTCTCTTTGCCCTTCAACACACATATACACACAGAAACCCACATGATACTTGAAAACACCTTTGTATGCAGAGATAAATGGGCACAGCCAGTGGGGTGTGGCTGCTGAGAAAAAAGGCCAGTCGACTGATAATGCAGATTGTCTGCTATTGATGATTATATTCAGGAACCCAAGTGCCTTCAATAGCTGCACAGTATAGCTAGAGGTGCATTGAATAAATACTTGGGGCTCAATTAATTGAGCAGAACTACGTTTTGAATACCTTAAGTTTTCCTGAAGGAAATCTTCAGGACCTTGGAAAGTGCTTAATATTTATTAAATAAATGAGGCTTTGGGGGCCTGGGAAGCCCCTAAATTAAGACAGTGGCAAAGGGAATGGATTAGCTCTAAACACATGTATATACATAAATGTACACATTTCTTTCGAGTCCACATTTCTTTGGACTGCAATCCTACAGAACACAGCCAGACACTGCTTTTCATTCAGAATTTTTTCTTGTGGAGACACTCCATTTGGCTCTTGCAATTTGGATTTGAAAGTAGTGAATGTCTGTGTCCACTTGGCAAGAACAGAAGGCCTTAGAATTTGGACACAAGAAGAACAGCTAATGGATGCTGGGCTTAATATTAGGTGATGGGATGATCTGTGCAGCAGAGTACCATGGCACACATTTACCTATGTAACCTGCACATTCTGCACATGTACCCCTGAACTTAAAAGTTAGAAATAATTTTTAAAAAGAAAGAAAAAAGATGTGTTTGTTCTTCAACTCTTTTGAATGGTTTGTTGCATGGAAAACTGTTATACACAGTATCATCCATTTGCAGTGAGAGCTTCTATAGGTTGTCAACACCACTTAAAGACATCAACAAGTGGAGTCTTTGGATATTACTGCTGGCTGGCACGTGACTTAATGGAGGGACTGGCACTCTGGAGGGAGGGGGAAAGGAAGGGGAGCAACATGGGTAATAAAATCTATGCATTTACTCCAGTAAGTGCCACCCTTCTGTGAAGTTGTTTGACCTGGTGTTATCTAATTAAAGCTGCTCTTCTATACAAAGCATTGTGTGGCATACACATTTTAAATTATTTTTAAAAAACTTGATTTTTTATTTGAAGTATTATTTGCAGAATTTTAGTATCTTTCTTGACTAAAATGATTGTGATACTGTAGGGTGGGAATCACTGATTAAGGGCCAGAAGTGTACACTAGGAAAATATGAATTTTACAGGCAGGAGTTCAGGCTCCCTTCTCAATTTCACCACTTGCTGTCTGTGTGACCCTGTTTGCGAAAGCCATGTAACCGTTCTGAGCTTCTTTAAGCTTTAAAAAATTTGAAGTATGTGGGCACGATGCCTGACACACAGTAAGTGCCCTATAAATCCTTACTTTCATTTCTTCCCTTCTTTCAAATAGATAGACACTCATAGATAATAATGATGCTATCAGAAACCTTGGGCTAAGGTATATTGGAGGGACAAAATAGTTTCCCTGCCTGAAATGACAGGTTTGCTCATTTCACACCTGAACTAACCTACTTACTGAGTCACTCCAACTCTGTTTTTTTTTTTTTTGAAGTAGTCTGATGCCAAACATATGCTGACAGTGATTTCAGTAAAGAGCATTGTACTAAATTAAATGAGAAGAAAACTCAAAGGCAGCTGCATGTACACTAATATCTATACATATATTTTCTCCTTGGAGGTTTTCTCATTTAATAGAAATAGAAAATTTCAGGAGTTGACCTTCCCTTATAAAGAAATGAGGGTTTTGAAATTGGTAGATTTGGTGTTTGAGGATCCTGGATAAACTTTAAAGTTTTTATACTCTCCAAATGGTGTTGTAAGTTTGGCTTCTCAGAGACTAAAGTTAGAGCCAAAAGGAATTAGAAAGTCAGACAATAGGGCTGATTCAAGAGCAGTGAGTCTATTATTGCTGGTCAAGGGGCTCCATGAGGATTCTGCTACTAAAATTGAACAATATTTTTTTCTAATTTGCAAAAAAGTACATTAATACACAGAATGTGCTTATTTTCTAGGTTTGCTTCCATGCTTTTTCTTAATTTCAGCACCTGCTATTTATGGCCTTTTCCAGAGTCTGGTGTGGGCCGAACATGTACAATTCAGCACAATATTATTTGAGTATGTGTCAGTAGTTCATGATGAGTTGCAGAGCACCCCATGCCATTCAAGTTAGCATCTCATAAAATCTGAGAATCATTGTCCAAGATATGAACCGAAAGATGCCTTAAAAACCATCTTTAAGTAGGAGTGACCTTAGCCAGGTCAACTATCCCTCTTGCCAGATGGAAAATATCAGAAAAATATTTTTTCTCTCCCTTATTCTGACAACAGGGAGCACTACTTGTCATGCTTACTTAAACACTGACAAACATGTCTCTTATTGTAAAGACAGCAAACGTTTTTTTTTTTTTGGTCACCCACGCTATAATTCAGTGGTGCAATCTTGGATCACTGCAACCTCTACCTCCTAGGTTCAAGCGATTCTCCTGCCTCAGCCTCCTGAGTAGCTGGGATTACAGGCATGCACCACCGCACCCGGCTATTTTTTGTATTTTTAGTAGAGACAGGGTTTCACCATGTTGGTCAGGCTGGTCTTGAACTCCTGACGCCGTGATCTGCCCGCCTAAGCCTCCCAAAGTGCTGGGGTTACAGGTGTGAGCCACCGCGTCCGGCTGATGCCAAATATTTTAAGGGCTAACTTTGTATTTTGCCCTCCTATTTCATATAGTCTAGGTTTGCCTCAGATCTCAGAACAGCAGCATAGCTATGAGGTTAAGGTCCTTTACAGGGTGACTGGGTTTTAAATCCTGCCCCATTCGTGGTGTAACCTGGGCAAATTTGGGGCCTCAGTTTTATCATTTGCAAAACATAAATAAGAGTACCTCTCTAGTAATTTTTTGTGACGATAAATAAATTCATAAGACAGAATTGCATATTCTCTTTGGAGAAGCGATCACCTATGGTTTGAACATTGCAATAACTCCAGTGCCCATAACATATACTCAGTAAATATTACTTAAGCGAATTAATGGATAATGCATCTTAAGCAGTTAGCAACATGTCTGGCACATGTTGTCCTCTCAATAAATAGTAAGGATGGCAGTAATAATAATGAGAGTTGTTGTATCATTAGCATTAAGTTACTGCATCTTTTGAAATAAATTTTGAAAAACTACAAGGAATATTTTGCGGCTGGAAGGGAGACTAGATAAGTTTAAAATGACGTTTCCCAAGGTAGCCTCCTAATATCCAATGTCCTTTTCATATTGTCACTGTAGCTTTGGACAAGTCAGTCTCTGGCCATCTCTTACTTCATAAGGCCAAACCTTGAGGATAACTGGACTTCCAATCTCCCTCTGTTTCAAGCCATGTTTCCAAACTGTCAAGTGATTCCTGGAAGCAGCAGGTGGTTCATGCATGTAGACATCAGGAATCAAAGCTGGGTTCTGAGAGGGAAGAAGATGGAAAGTTCTTTGAGTCCTTTTTGCTGAATAGGTGACTTAATGAGATGGTTACTCCAGGAAGCATTTCTGTTTCCTTCCCTTAAATAATGAGTATCTTTGAGTGAATATGTTTACCTTCCTTCAGGCTTGGTGTCTTTGATGTCTGCATAGGGTTTCCTTTATCTCTGACGGCTCACTTTGTCTCACAACAATGATCAGAGGTTTTCATTATGCTGCCCTATTTGGTAGCAGAAGCCCATGAGAAGCAAAAATTTGGAAGCCGCAATCTTCTCATTATCATGGGGATTAGTTTGCCTTGTCCACAATATGCAGAAGAGAATAACTTTAAACTAGCAACTAGCATATATTTATCAAGACCTGGTCTATTAGCTTGTTTAGCTTTGTTGTGCAAGCCATGTGAGTTTCGAATGTGGCAGCTGAACTTTTGGGTGGCTTATGTTGCTAATAGCCAAATGGCATACAATAATCAGAGCAATAAGTATGGGTATTATTAAGCACAAGTGCAGTGGCCTGAAATAGAATTGCAGAGTGCTTATAAATTACTCTATTATTATTTGAAGGAAAGAACAATCCAAGTTGAAATATTGAAGCTACACACAACACAGTTCTCTTACAATTATTGTCCTGTATAACGTGATCTCTGGGTTTTATTTATAATTCTCAGGTAAGCTGTTTTTCTCCCCAGCTGCAGACCTTTGACTTGAATTCTATTTTCATTTTAAACATCAATAGTTCATTGTATAAGAGCATTCTTCATGCTGCAAGTTCTTGGCATTTTCTATGAGGAATATAGCACAGTAACAATTCTTTATAGGGATGGGAGAAATAAAAAATGACAGACTAAAGATAGGTGGTTAAGTTGTAACAAAACCCAGCATATAAAGCTTGGCAAAGATTTATACAGAGAAACAAAACTACTGTTCATGCCAGAGAAATCAGTAAAGAGGAACTGAAAAAGGAGTGAAGAACGTATGCTTCAAAGCTACAGTGAGACTTGGCTGCCTCAGGCAATATCAGTAAGGAATAACATGCCCTAATTTTGTTGTCTTAGAAGCAAAACATTTCTTTTTCTGTTGATTATTTAGAATATGTGTCATTAGCCATATGTGTACATTTTAGTCAGCAATACAGCTGTAGCCCACATTTCATTAACATGTGTTCTACTTCCTGCTTGAGTACACAACACCCAGAAATGTGTCCCTGACCTTTTAATCTAGCTTGTTCTTTCTTCCTTCATTATTTATGATACTAAACTCCCTGAACCTTCTCCTTCTAGTCAATCTCCCCTCTTTTTTTCTTAGTTGCTGTCATTGTAGGTGTCTCGTTGTCAATTTAGTAGAAGATGCCTTGGAGTAGAGCCTCTTAAAACCTGGAAATTATGTTGGGTCTGTTTGATATCATCACCGTGGAGGCAGATGACAAACTTTCATCAGCTCTAGCATTTCGTAAATAATGTTTGGTAACCATTGTGGGTTTTCTTTGAGTAGATTACTTAGGATTCATCTAGAATCTCAGTGCCTGGAGATTTTTAAGAAAAAGTCAGAGGGTACACATTCCAGGATGGCTTGGGTCAGTTTGCTGAATGGAAGAAGGAAAAATACAGATACACACCAATTTTGGGTCCATTGTGGTTTGACAGTTTTGGGAATCTATGGTTAGATATACATGTATGTCAGCAAGTACAGCTTATCTAATGAATGAGTTGATTTTCAAGTTGAATCCTTGTGTAGTGGCTTAGTGTTGAGCCAAGAAAATGCCAGCCCTTTGAATCTGCAAGTTTTCATGGATAGGGCATGACCTTGATGCTTAAAGCCCATGTATGGGATCACAGCTTTATGTAATCAAAGACTACTTGGTGGGTTCTGAAGGTAATACAAGCTCACAGGACCAAATGTTGTTATGAACAATCACAGTCAGGGAAGGCTTCCTGGAGGAAGTAGCATTTGCAATGAGATTTGAAGGAAGTAAAATGAAAACATTAAAAGTAGTTGAGTTGTTTCATTGCTTTACGTTTTAGTAATATATTTCTAAACGTTACTTCTGCTAGATTCAACCAATTAATTTGAGTGCTATAAATAGAAAATGAATAATTTTTTTCAATTACCTGTTAAGAAATGTACAAAGAGAGTGGAGGTAATTTTCAAGAGGTCTCTTTTAGGCAAAGGAAAAAAAACATCTAAGCTAAAGAATATAGGGAAACTACCTCCTTCCAACTGGTGTTGAATGTAAAGTAGTCAGGAGTTTAAAAAAATGGAATTATATACTGGAGAACTAGAGGAAGGCTGGAAAAGGCAGAGTCTTTAAGCCTTATTAGTTGAGGATGAGTTTTTGTGTCAAATTGCATTTCTAAGAGAATAAGTTTCTTACAATTCAAGGTGTGGTTCTAGGACCACTAACATCAGCATAAACTGGGATTCTATTAGAAATACTTAATCTGTGGACCCTCCCAGACCTACTGAATCAGATTCTGCATATTAACAAGACTCCTGGGTCATTTGTCTGCACTTTTACATTTGAGAAGCAGCCCAATTCTTAGGTGGACAGCCTGTTATAATGCAGTGGTACCCAGCTGATTATCAGCAGAATCATCTAGGTGGCATTTGTTAAATTTAATTAAAAATTTTTAAGAGTAATTCAGATCTAATGAATTAGAAGTTGGGATCTGTGGTGCAAGGAGGTTGTAGAAATTGTATTATATACAATATAATACAATTATATATGTTCCTGTATTTCAAAAATCTCCACAGGCAATTCTGGTAATCCAGGTTTGGAAGCTGCTGATGTATGAGACTAGAGTAATGATTCTTAACTCTAATTGCTCACTAGCATTATTTGTGAATTTTTTTTAAAAAAAATGTAATGCTAGGGTCAGTCCTCCAGAGATACTGATTTAATTAGTCTTGGGTGGAATTTACACATTTTTCTTTTAAGCAGACTTACTTAGATATAATTTCTCTAACACAAAGTTCATCCATACAGCAACTTTTTAAAAAAAGCTTTCCAGATGATTCTGACATGCAGCCAAGCTTGAGAACCCCTGGAGAAAGACCAACAGGAGCCCATTTTATACTCCCATTGGGAAACAGAGAGATCTGATTTTTGGTAGTGTCAATGAATGAAGTCTGTATGGATGTGTTAGGCTAAGGTGTAGGGAGAAATTCAGAGAATTTGCTGAGGTTGAATTAACAGGTTTTAAAAATTAATTTTGCATGGGCAGAGAACGAATTCAATAGTCTAGGATTATGTCAGTTTCATTTGACCCACTGGATGGATAGTGACACCTGTGGGCTCACTTCCCTCTTTCCTATGTAGGGCTCATTTTTATACAGAGATTAGGGAGATGGCATGAAGTATAAAATATTTAGACTTTCAAAGTATTTATTCAACATGGCCAAATTCAGCAGGAGCAACAATAGGTATACTATACCCAAGAAACACCTGAATACTGGAACCTAGTACCTTTTAAATCTGCAATTAAAAACAATCTATGTGGAGAGAGATCCAAGATGGCCGATTAACAACAGCTCAGGATCGTAGCTCCCAGTGAAAGCGCAGAGAGGGAGTGGACGCCGCACTTTCAGACGAATTTTTGTTGCCCACAGACCGGGAGATTCCCAGCGGAGGAGCCACACGGGTCCCCAGCGCGACTTTTTTGTCCGGCGCGGCTCTTTTGCCGGCGCCCCAGCATGGCGCTTCTCGGCGCGGAGTATATGGGACGGGGTGCCCTTTGAGTCAGGCTCGGCTGGTCCCATCATGACAAGGAGAACAGCAA
>CAUYLG010005721.1:0-51805 GCA_963573385.1 Cacajao melanocephalus | reverse complement strand
GGAACACTTTTACACTGTTGGTGGGAGTGTAAACTAGTTCAACCATTGTGGAAGAGAGTGTGGCGATTCCTCAGGGACCTAGAAATAGAAATTCCATTTGACTCAGCAATTCCATTACTGGGTATATATCCAAAGGATTATAAATCGTTCTACTATAAGGACACATGCACACGAATGTTCATTGCAGCACTGTTTGCAATAGCAAAGACCTGGAACCAACACAAATGCCCATCAGTGATATAGACTGAACAGGGAAAATGTGGCACATATACACTGTGGAATACTATGCAGCCATAAAAAATGATGAGTTCGTGTCCTTTGTAGGGACATGGATGAACCTAGAAACCATCATTCTCAGCAAACTGACACAAGAACAGAAAATCAAACACTGAATGTTCTCACTCATAGGTGGGTGTTGAACAATGAGAACACATGGACACAGGGAGGGGAGCATCACACACTGGGGTCTGTCAGGGGGAAATAGGGGATGGACAGTGGGGGGTTGGGGAGAGATAGCATGGGGAGAAATGCCAGATATAGGTGATGGGGAGGAAGGCAGCAAATCACACTGCCATGTGTGTACCTATGCAACAATCTTGTGTGTTCTTCACATGTACCCCAAAACCTAAAATGCAATAAAAAAATTGAAAAGAAAAAGTGATACTTTGTCCTTCTCAGTTCATAATATCAGAAGCTCCATGATTCCAGCTTTAGAAAAATTTACATGGTTGAGAAAGTTATTATTTTCCAACTGTAATGGCAATATTATTTAGGTAAGAATTATCAATAGATGCTAAAAGTAGCGGGTGAATGTTTAATAGGAAACAATATTTATATATATGGAAATAATCTTACCACAGTTTACTTATTATGAAGAAGAAAATATAAACTTTATAGTAGAAAACCTGAGGCACAGTCCTTATTAGCCAATAGACAGAAGTTTTTGAAATAAAAACATGGGTACCATAAGGACTCCTTTTCTAAATTTCTGATGGTTGGTATCTGTGGATTCTAATGCCAACTTACATGAAGGATTTCATCAGTGGTAGTCACTGTGATGTAGGGAAAGGTAAAGTGGAAAAGGTTCCTTTGTTACCTGTGTGTCTGTTCACTTACCCAGAAGGCGGCAGTTCTGGATCTGGAATCAGAGCTGTTTGAAACGTCCTGGGCCCTTAAGCTTTTTGCCCTTAATTTTTATGAACTCTCTGGGCCTAGAAGGGAGTTGGTCCCAAATGGCATGTAGATAGGTGAAATCAAAGGGGCCAGAATAGTTTTCACTTTCTATGAATGCAGGTTGCATTTTCCAGCCTTTGAATTTGGGTAGGAGGAGAAGTTTGCCTGGCACAGCAGAACATGGAAGCTCTTTTTTTTTCTTCTAGTGGCTCTTCCTGCACAATGGAGGATGACTCAAAAGGATTATGAAAATCTGGAGGTGGGGCTGGAAACGCCTTCTAAACAAAGTCGGTTTTCCCTGTTATCATGCATTTTCCCTTGGCACTTTATGGGGTTTAGCTGTCTTCTTCCACATTCACTTTCATCGTCTCATCTTCTTTACCATTTCTTCCTAATCGTTTTTCACACATCAAGCCAGGAGTTGCAATCTCTGGTTAGAAAAAGTGACAGATAACTAGTTTTGTTTTGCTGGTTTCCCCTTACTTTGAGCCTTTCAGCAAGACAAGAGCAGCTGAGGTGTGTGAAGCCACCTCTGAGGGAGGTCTCCAAAGGCCTCTCAAAGCTTTTCCTGGTCTGTTGAAGTCCGGACTACAGCTTCAAAGGTACCTGCAGTACAGTCTACAACTGCTTCAGTGACCTGTTTCAGTGAAGCTGGGTCGTGGAGAATAATAGCAGCCTGGGAGTTTGGGGGCTTGTATGTTACCATGGAAGCAGAATAAAAATGTCTGGAGTTTGAGATCCTTTATTTGGGAGACAAAGGAATTGATGTTTACATTAGGAAAGTATTTGAAAGGATAATTCGAAGTCATCAGAGAAGCAATGGGATACTAGGAGAAATTATGAGTTTGCTTTCGGGGACCTGTCATGGTGTTTTGGGTCCCCTTATCTGACCATAAAGCTAGTGTTCAGCTTTTATAAATACAATGCTTATTGGAGTTTGCTTTTGACTGTAACCCCCAGCAAAGTTAAAACTTCCTTTTCTCCCCTCTGGACCTGATTTTCTTTCTCATTATTTGATTTTCTCATCAAAGGCCTTGTTTTCTTCACAAAAGAGAAGGTGAGTTACAATTCATAAAAGATGAAAAAAATAATCAACTCTTCCACATAAGAGATGGACTAGTGGTCAAATTGCTATATATATTGAGGTCTGACATGCTTTTCTTTTTGCTCAAGATTGCTTTGACTATTCAGGGTCTTTATTGTTCCTCAAAAAAAGTTTTGGATTGCTTTTTCTGTTTCTGTTATAAACGCCATGAGAATTTTGATAGCGATTTCATTGACTTCATAGACCACTTGGGTAGTATAAACATTTTAACAATATTAATTCTTCCAGTCCTTGAACATGGATATATTTTATTTTTCCCATAAGTAGATTTTTTTTTTTTAGAAGTGAAGTCTTACTCTTTCACCCAAGCTGAAGTTCAATGACACAATCATAGTTGACTGCAGCCTCAAGCTCCTGGGCTCAGGCAGTTCTCTTGCCTCAGTCTCTTGAGGAACAGTGATATATTTCCATTTATTTATGCCTTCTTAATTTTTTTTTCATTTATGTGTTACAGTTTTCAGTGTACAAATCTTTAACCTGTTTGCTTAAATTTATTCCTAAATAATTGATTTTTGTTAATGCTATTCTAAATGGAATTGTTTGCTTCTTTTCCCCATAGTTAACTGTTAGTATGTAGAACTGTCCCTGATATTTGTGTTGACTTCATCTACTGCAATTATAAAGAATTTGTTGATCAGTTTTAACAGTTTTTTTTCATGGAGTCTTTATGGTTTTCCAAATATAAGAGCATGCCATCTGCAAACAGAGATAATGTTACTTATTCCTTTCCTATTTAAATGCTTGTTATTAGGTTTTCTTACCCAATCGCTTTGTTTAAGACTACCAGTACTACAATGAATAGAAGTAGTGAGAGTGGGTATCCTTGTCTTCTTCCTGACCTTAGAAGAAAAGCTTCCATCTCAGGGATAAATCCCACACTATCATGGTGTATGATTCTTTTAATGTACTGTCAAATTTGGTTTGCTAGTATTTTGTTGAGAAATATTGCATGAATGTTCATGAGAGATATTGGCCTGTTTTGTTTCCTTGTAGTGTCCTTGTCTATCTTTGGTATTAGGGTAATGCTGGCTTCATTGAATGATTTAGAAGTGTTTCCTCCTCATCGTTTTTCTAGAAGAGTTTGAGATGGATTTGTATTAGTTTTTTAAATGTCAGTAGATCTCAGCCACATAGTCGTCAAGTCCTTGGCTTCTCTTTGTTGAAAGATTTTTGATTATTGATTCAATTTCTGTACTCAATATTGATCTGTTCCATTTTTCTCTCTTCATCATTCTGTCTTGGTAGGTTGTATGTTTCTAGCAATTTATCCATTTCTTTTAGCTTATCTGATTTGTTGGTGTATAATTGTTTATAATAATCTCCTATGATCCTTTGCATTTCTGTGGTATCAGTTGTAATACGTTCTCTTTCACTTATGATTTCATTTCTTTCTTTCCTCTTTGTTTCTTAGTCTAGAAAAAGGTTTGCTAATTTTGCTTATCTTTTAAAAAACCCAACTGTTAATTTTATTGCTCTTTATTATTTTATTCTCTATTTCATTTATTTCTGCTCTAATTTTTATTATTTCCATTCTTCTGCAATCTTTGACCTTAGTTTGCTATGCTTTTCTAGTCTTTTGAGGTGTAAGGTTAGGTTTTTTAAGACCTTTTAGTTTCATAATGTAGGTGTTTTTCACTTCACATTTTTCTACTAGACCTGTTTTGCTGTATTCTATAAGGTTTGGCATGTTGTGTTTCCATTTTTGTTTGTATCAAGATAGTTTGTATTTCCATTTTGATTTCTTCTTTGACCCATTGGTTGTTCAGTAGTTTGTTGTTTAATTTCCACATATTTGTTAATTTTTCAGTTTACTTCCTGTTATTGATTTCTAGCATCATATCCTTGTAGTTGAAAATGACACTTGATATAATTTCAGTCTTCTTTGAGTTTCCTCAAAACCATTTGTTTGAATTCTCTATCTGACAAATCACACATCTTTATTTCTCTAGGATTAGTCCCTGGTACTTTATTTATTTATATATATATATTTATTTTTTCTTCAACTTTTATTTTAAGTTCAGAATATATGTGCAGAATGTACAAGTTTGTTCTCATAATTCAGCTCTCATTTGTAAGTGAAAATATGTAGTGTTTGGTTTGCTATTTCTGCATTAGTTTGCAGAATAATGGCTCCCAACTTCATCCATGTCCCTGTAAAGAACATGATCTTATTTCTTTTTATGGCTGCATAGTATTCTATGATGCATATGTACCACATTTTCCTTATCCAATCTATCATTGTTGGGCATTTGGGTTGATTCCATGTCTTTGCCATTGTGAATAGTACTTATTGAAGTACTATTGAAGTATTTATTGAAGTACTATACAACATATGCATGCATGTATTTTGTATAATTGAATAATTTCTATTCTTTTGGGTATATACTCAGTAATGGGATTGTTGGGTCAAGTGGTATTTCTGGTTCTAGGTCTTTGAGGAATTGCCACACTGTATTCCACAATGGTTTAACTAATTTATACTTCCATTAGCAGTGTAGAAGCATTCCTTTTTCTATGCCACCTAGCCAGCATCTGTTATTTTTGGCTTTTTAATAATCGTCATTCTGACCATTCTGATGGTATCTCATTGAGGTTTTGATTTTCATTTCTCTAATGATCAGTAATGTTGAGCTTTATTCCATATTATTGTTGGCTGCATGTGTGTCTTCTTTTGAGAAGTGTCTGTTTATGTTTTTTGTCCACTTTTTAATGAATTTTTTTGTTTGTTTTTTGTAAATTTGCTTAAATCCTTTCTAGACTCTGGATATTAGATTTCTGTCAGATGGATACATTGCAACAATTTTCTCCCATTCTGTAGGTTATCTGTTAATTCTGATGACTGTTTTTTTTTTTTTTTTGTATTTTTCCTTTGGAGAAGCTCTTTATTTTAATTGAATATCATTTGTCAAATTTGCTTTCATTGCAATTGCTTTTGGTGTTTTCATCATTAAATCTTTGCCCACGCCTATGTCTTGAATGATATTGCCTAGATTTTCTTCTAGGGTTTTTATAATTTTGAGATCTATATTTAAGTCTTTATTCCATCTTGAGTTAATTTTTATATATAGTATAAGGAAAGGGTCCTGGTGCCTTATTTAGTTAATTTAGTGAGATTATGTTTTCCTTGATTATCTTGATACTTGTAAATATTTGTCTGTGTCTGGGCATTGATGAATGAATTATTTATGATAGTCTTTGCAGTGTGGGCTTTTTTGTACTTGCTGTTATTCTGAAGCATTTCAAGATATTCAAAAAGACTTGGGTGTTGTGATCTAAGCTATTATCTTTAGGGGCACCACAAGCCCAATAATGCTGTAGTTCTTGCACACTCATAGAAGTACCACCTTGATGATCTTGGAGGTAATCTGAAAAAAATTTTCTGGATTTCCAGGCTGAGATTCTTGTTCTATTTCTCTCCTTTGTGCAAAACATATGGAATCTTTTTCTCTGTTCTGAGTTACCTGATGATGAGGGTGGAGTCATACAAGTACCACTGTGTCCATCACCACTATGACTGCACTGGGTCAGACCTTAAGCCAGCACAGCACTGGGTCTTGACCATGGCTTGCTGTATCAATTCGCTGGCTGATGTCTAGGCTTGTGCAATGACCTGGTACTCTACAATTGGCAGGTAGCAAAGCCATCCAGGCCTATGCCCTTCTTTTTAGGAATGTGAGTTTCCACAGGCCTCAGATGGCTTCAGAGGTGCCTTCTGGTATCAAGGGACTAAATTTAAAAAAACTTTAGAAGTCTACCTGGCATTCTATTATACTGCAACTAAGCTGGCACTTAAACCACAAGATACAGTCCTTCCCACTATTCCGCCCTCTTTTCAAAGGCATAGCATCCTCATCCCATTGCCACCAGTCCCACAGTCCCACAGGGAATACTGCCAGAATACCGTCAGTGTTCCCTTAAAGCCCAAGGACCCTTTAGCTTGTGATGACTGCTCCCTGGACTGGGACTTACCTTTCAGGGCAATGGATTCCACTCTGTCCCAGGACAAGTCCAGAAATGCTATTGAAGTGCCAAGTCCTGGAGTCAGGGACCTAAGAGCCCACTTGTTGCTTTCTACCCCTCTGTGACTGAGCTGTTACCTAAGGTGCAAGACAAAGTCCTCTTTACTTTTCCCCCAATTTTTTCAAGCAGAAGGAGTCTTGCCTCATAGTCACCACAGTTGGTAAAGTGCTGACTCTCACCTGAAGTCAGCATGTCTCAGGGTCTTATCTAAGGCCCTCAGGGTAGTACCTGGGTATCACTGCTGATTATTCAGGACTGAAGTGTTCTTCAGTTAGCAGGTGATGAATGCTGCCAGGACTGTTTTTCCCTTCAAGGCAGCAGTTCTCCTTCTGGCCTAGGGTGTATCTAGAAATTTTTTCTAGGATCTAGGGCTAAAAGTGGGGCCTCATGATTCTTACCCATGCCCCATTCTGCTGTGGCTGAGCTGGTGTCCAAAGTGAAAGACAAAGTCCTCTCCACTGTTTTCTCTCTCCTCAACTGGAAAGAAAGTGTTTCCTTTGCAGCCATAAGCTGTGCAGCCTCGGGTTAGGACAGGGTTGATGTCAGCCCTCCCTCAGCTGCCTCAGCTAGTTTCTGAGTAGGTCACATACCACCAACCCTGCCCACAGTTCATTGTCTTTGGGCCCAGTTCAGCAATAGTCCTCATCTAGGAGTTGTAGCCCATGTAGCCTAGAATTCTTTTCAAGTTTATTTGGAGGCCATGAGAACTTTTGCCTGCTGTGGCAAAGCTTGCAGGAAGTCAACTTCCAATCATGAAATTGGCTCCTTTTTGGCCTGGGTTGGTTTAAATTCTTTCTTCATGGGTGAGCATCAGCTGAGTTTGGTCCAGTTTTGCTTTCTCCTATTACGGGATAGAACTGAGTTCAATGCCTCACAATTGCTGTGCTTCCCCTCCACCAGTGCACAGCAATTGCACTCTCTGTAGCGTTTTGCCACTGTCAGGTGGTGGAGCAGGGATGGCGTCAGTGATTCAAGACTGTTTTATTTGTTCCACTTCTGTGCTTCTTTCAGTAACAAGAAGTTAAAACCAAATAATGTGAATGCTTACTTGTTTTAGGTTTTTATAAAATTTTTTTTGTGTGTAAATAGTTGTTAAATTGGTGTCCTTGCCAGGGGACAATCAGTAGAGCCTTTTATTCCAGCATCTTGTCCCGTGTCTTTTCTTTTTAAGCATCTGCCATGTCTTTTTGATAAAATGACTTATTTATCAATACATAATGACCTTGGTCTTTTGTGATAGTTTTTGACTTAGAGTCTATTTTTTCTTGTACAAGTATAGCCACTCCTGCTCTCTTGTTATTGTGGTAATCGTTTGCTTGAGGTGGTTATTGTTTCCTTGAGGTGTCTTTTTCTATTCCTACACTTTCCACTTACATGTGTTATTAAAGGTCAAGTCTCTTGTACGCAGTAGTTAGCTGTTTTTTTTCCCACAAATATGTTCAGCATGGTATGTTTTTTAATTAGAGAATTTAAACCACTTGTGTACAAAGATATTATTGTTAGGTGAAGACTTACTATTGCCATTTTTAAAAATTGTCCTCTGACTTGTAGTTCTTGTTTCTTTCTTCCTTTCTTATTGTCTTCTTTTTTATTTGATAACTGTTGTGGTATGCTTTGATGACTTGTCTTAATCTTTTGTTTATCTGCTATATGTTTTTCCTTTGTCTTTAGCATGAGACTTACATAAAATATCTTATATTTATAAAATCCTATTTTAAGGTGATAACAACTATCTTTGATTCCATACAAACAATTTATACTTTATACAATTTATACTTTTGATTCCATAAAAGTAATTTTTACTTCTCCTCCACTTTCACATTTTAGCTCATTGATGTTACAAAATATTTTATTTTGAATATTGTTTATCAAATAAGTTATTGCTTTTACAGTAATTTTAGAGTAACAGCTAACTTTTAATTTTGAAACGAGTATAGATTCATAAGATATTATGAAGATGGTATAGAGGGGTCTCTTGTACCCTCCATTTAATTTTATGCAATGGTTACATCTTATTTATAATATAATATCAAAAGTAGAAAATTGACATTAGTTCAATGTATGTGTTTTGTCCTATATCCTTTTTATCACATATGTACATTGATACAGCCATCAATGCTATCAAGATACAGAATATTTTTTACCACAAATATTCTGTTTTAAAAATTTATTTTACGTTAAGTTGGAAGACACATGTACAGAACGTGCAGGTTTGTTACATAGGTATATGTGTGCCACGGTGGGTTTGCTGCATCTATTTGCCCATACTCTAAGTTTCCCCCCTCGCCTCGTACCCCCCAACAGACCTAGGTGTGTGTTGTTTCCCTTTCTGTGTCCGTGTGTTCTCACTCATTGTTTAACTTCCACTTATGAGTGAGAACATGCAGTGTTTGGTTTTCTGTTCCTGTATTAGTTTGCTGAGGTTGATAACTTCCAGCTTCATCCAGGTCCCCATAAAGGACATGATATCATTCTTTTTTATGGCTGCTTAGTATTTCATGGTTTATATGTACCATATTTTCTTTATCCAGTCTATCATTGATGAGCATTTGGGCTGGTTTCATGTCTTTGCTATTGTAAAGAGTGCTTCAATAAACATATTGTGCATATGTCTTTATAGTAGAATTATTTATATTCCTTTGGGTATATACCCAGTAATGGGATTGCTGGGTCAAATAGTATTTCTGGTCCTAGATCCTTGAGGAATTGCCAGGCTGTCTTTCATAATGGTTGAACTAATTTACATTTCCACCAACAGTGTAAAAGCATGCCCATTTTTCCACAACTTTGCCAGCATCTATTGTTTCTCAACTTTTTAATAATCACCATTCTGACTGGCATGAGATGGTATCTCATTGTGGTTTTGTTTTACATTTATCTAATGACCAGTGATGTTGAGCTTTATTTCATATATTGGTTGACCACGTAAAGGTCTTCTTTGAGAAGTGTCTGTTCATATTCTTTGCTCACTTTTTGATGGTGTTGTTTGTTTTCTTATAAATTTGTTTAAGTTCCTTGTTAATTCTGGATATTAGGCCTTTGTCAGGTAGATTGCAAAAACTTCTCCCATTCTGTAGATTGCCTGTTCACTCTGATGACAGTTTCTTTTGCTGCACAGAAATCTTTAGTTTAATTAGATCCCATTTGTCAATTTTGGCTTCTGTTGCAATTGCTTTTGACATTTTCACCATGAAGTCTTTGCCTATGCTTATGTCCAGAATGATATTGCCCAAGTTTTCTTCTATGGTTTTAATGGTGTTGTGTTTTACATTTAAATCTTTAATCGATCTTGAGTTAATTTTTGTATAAAGTGTAAGAAAAAGGTCCAGCTTGAGTTTTCTGCATATGGATAGCCAGTTTTCCCAGTGCCATTTATTGAATAGAAGATCCTTTCCCTATTGCTTGGTTTTGTCAGGTTTGTCAAAGATCAGGTGGTTGTACATGTGTAGTGTTACTTCTGAGGTCTCTGTTCTGTTCAATTAGTCTATATGTCTGTTTTGGTACCAGCACCATGCTGTTTTGGTTACTGTAGCCTTGTAGTATAGTTTGAAGTCAAGTAGCGTGATGCCTCCAGCTTTTTCTTTCTGTTTAGGATTTTCTTTGCTATATGGGGTCTTCTTTGATTCCATATGAAATTTAAAATAGTTTTAAAAAATTCTGTGAAGAATGTCAATGGCAGTTTGATGGAAATAGCACTGAATGTATAAATTATTTTCAGAAGTATGACCTTTTTCACGATATTGATTCTTCTTGTCCATGAGCATGGAATGTTTTTTCATTTGTGTTCTCTCTTATTTCTTTGAGCAGTGGTTTCTAGTTCTCCTTGAAGAGGTCCTTCACATCTCTTGTTAGCTGTATTCCTAGTTATTTTATTCTCTTTGTAGCAATTGTGAATGGGAGATCGTTTATGATTTGGGTCTCTGCTTGCCTATTGTTGGTGTAGAGAATACTTGTGATTTTTGCACATTGATTTTGTATCCTGACACTTTGCTGAAGTTGCTTATAGTTCAAGAAGTTTTTGGGTTGAGATTATTGGATTTTCTAAATATAAAATCACGTCATCTGCAAACAGAGACAATTTGACTTCCTCTCTTCCTGTTTGAATACCCTTTATTTCTTTCTCTTGCTTGATTGCCCTGACCAGAATTTCCAATACTATGTTAAATAGAAGTGGTGAGAGGGCATCCTTTTCTTGTACTAGTTTTCAAAGGAAATGTTTTCAGTTTTTACCCATTAAATATGATATTGGCTGTGGGTTTGTCATAAATAGCTCTTATTATTTTGAGATATGTTCCATCAATACCTAGTTTATTCAGAGTTTTAAACATCAAGGGATGTTTAATTTTATCAAGGACCATTTCTGCATCTATTGAAATAATTGCATCATATTTGTCTTTGGTTCTGTTTATGTGATGGATTATGTTTATTGATTTGTGTATGTTGAACTAGCCATGTATTCTAGGGATGAAGCCAACTTGATCATCATGGATAAGTTGTTTGATGTGATGCTGCATTCAGTTTGCCAGAATTTTATTGAGGATTTTTGAATCGAAGTTCATCAGGGATAATGACCTTAAGTTTTCTTTCTTTTTTTTTTTTTTTTTTTTTTTTTAGTTTTTATCTCTGCTCGGTTTTGGTATCAGGATCATTGCTGGCATCATGAAATGAGTTAGGGAGGAGACCCTCCTCTTCGATTGTTTGGAATAGTTTTAGAAGAAATCATACCAACTGCTTTTTGTACCTCTGGTAGAATTCAGCTGTGAATCTGTCTGGTCCTGGGCTTCATTTGATTGGTAGGTGAATAATTACTGCCTCATTTTCAGAATTTTTTTTTGTCTATTCATGGATTTGATTTCTTTCTGTTTTTAGTCTTGGTAGGGTGTATGTGTCCAGGAATTTATTCATTTCTTGTATATTTTTCCAGTTAATTTGCATAGACCTCTACGTAGTATTCTTGAATGGTAGTTGATATTTCTGTGGAGTACATCATGGTATCCCCTTTATTATTTTTTAATGTTTATTTTATTCTTCTTGCTCTTCTTCTTTATTAGCCTAGCTAGCAATCTATCTATTTTGTTAATTCTTTCAAAAAAACAGCTTGGATTCATTGATTTTTTTGGAGGATTTTTTGTGTCTCTATCTCCTTCAATTCTTTTCTGATCTTAGTTATTTCTTGCCTTCTGTTAGCTTTTGGATTAGTTTGCTCTTGCCTCTCTAGCTCTTTTAATTGTGATGGTAGGATATCAATTTTAGATCTTTCTAGCTTTCTGAGGTGGGCATTTTAGTGCTGTAAATTTCCCTGTTAAAATGCTTTAGCTGTGTCACAGAGATTCTGGTACATTGTCTCTTTGTTCTCATTGGTTTCAAAAAGCTTCTTGATTTCATTATTTACCTAGGAATCATTCAAAAGTAGGTCATTCAATTTTCATGTAATTGTATGGTTTTGAGTGTTTCTTAATCCTGAGATCTAATTGATAGCACTGTGGTCTGAGAGGCTGTTATGATTTCAGTTCTTCTTCATTTGCTGAGGAGTGTTTTGCTTCCAGTTATGTGGTTGATTTGATTTTCAATTTACCTTTCTTTTTAAAATATTTTTTATTTTTATTTAATTTATTAAATTTTTAATATTTTTTCATAAGTTATTGAGTTACAAGTGGTATTTGGTTGCATAAGTAAGTTCTTTAGTGGTGATTTGTGAGATTTTGGTGCACTCATTACCCGAGCAGTATGCGCTGCATGATATTTGCAGTTTTTTATCCCTTGTCCCACTCCCACTCTTATCCTCAAGTCCCCAAGTCCATATATTATTCTTATGCCTTTGTGTCCTCATAGCTTAGCTCCCACATATCAGTGAGAACATATGATGTTTGATTTTTCATTCCTGAGTTATGTCACTTAGACTAATACTCTCCAATCTCATCCAGGTCACTGAAAATGCTGTTAATTCATTCCATTTTATGACTGAGTAGTATTCCATCATATATATACCACAGTTTCTTTTTATTTCATTGATTGATGGGCACTTGAGTTGGTTCCACCATTGTGCAATTGTGAATTGTGCGCTATATACGTGTGTGTACAAGAATCTTTTTTGCACAGTGACCTCTTTTCCTCTGGATAGATACCCAGTAGTGGGATTGCTGGATCAAATGATAGTTCTACTTTTAGTTCTTTAAGGGATCTTCACAGTTTTCCATAGAGGCTGTAATAGTCTACATTCCCACCAGCAGTGTCAAGATGTTACTTGATTACTACATTTATGCCAACATCTACTGTTTTTTGATTTTTTGATTATGGTCATTCTTGCAGTAGTAAGGTGGCATCACATTGTGGTTTTGATTTGCATTTTCTTAATCATTAGTGATGTTGAGCATTTTTTCCTGTGTTTGTTGATCATTTGTATATCTTCTTTTGTGAATTGTCTATTCATGACCTTAGCCCACTTTTTGATGGGATTGGTTTTTTCTCTTACTGATTTGTTTGAGTTTGTTATAGATTCTGGATATTAGTTCTTTGTCAGATGTATAGATTGTGCAGATTTTCTCCCACTCCATGGATTGGTCTGTTTAGCCTGCTGACTTTTCCTTTTGTCACACAAAACTCTTTAGTTTGATTAGGTCTTAGTTATTTATCTTTGCTTTTATTGCATTTGCTTTTGGATTCTTGGTCATGAAATCCTTTTCTAAGCCAATGTCTATGAGGGCTTCTCAAATGTTTTCTTCTAAAAATTTTATAGTTTCAGGTCTTAGGTTTAAGTCCTTAATCCATCTTGAGTTGATTTTTGTAGAAGGTGAGAGATGAGGATCCAGTTTTATTTTTTGCATGTGGCAAGCCAATTATCCTTGCACCATTTGTTGAAAAATGTGTCTTTTTCCACTTTATGTTTTTGTTTGCCTTGTCATAGATCAGCTGTCTGTAAGTATTTGGGTTTATTGTTGGGTTCTCTATTCTGTTCCATTGGTCTATGTGCATATTTTATTCCAGTACTACACTGTTTTGGTGACTGTGGCCTTATAGTATAGGTTGAAATCAGGTAGTGTGATGTCTCCAGATTTGTTCTTTTTGCTTAGTCTTGCTTTGGCTATGTGGGCTCTTTTTTTTTGTATGAATTTTAGAATTGTTTTTTCTAACTGTGAGAAATGATGGTGGTATTTTGATGAGGATTCCATTGAATTTGTACATTGTTTTAGGCAGTATGGTCATTTTCACAATATTGATTCTATCCATCTATGAGCATGGGTTGTGTTTCCATTTGTTTGTGTTACCTATGATTTCTTTCAGCAGTGTTTTGTACTTTTCCTTGTAAAGGTCTTTAGGCTCCCTTGTTAAGTATATTCTTAAGTAGTTTATGTATTTTGCAGCTATTGTAAAAGGGGTTGAGTTCTTGATTCGATTCTCCACTTGATCGCTGTTGGTGTATAGAAGAGCTACTGATGTGTGTACATTCATCTTGTATGTGGAAACTTTGCTGAATTGTTTTATTAGCTCCTGGAGCTTTCTAGAGGAGTCCTTTGGGTTTTCAAAGTAAACAATCATATAGTCAGCAACAGGAACAGTTTGACTTTCTCTTAACCTATTTGGATGCCCTTTATTTCTTTCTCTTGTCTGATTGCTCTGGCTAGGACGTTCAGTACTATGTTGAAGAGGAGTGTTGAGAGTGGGCATCCTTGTCTTGTTCCCTTTCTTAGAGGGAATTTTTTCAGCTTTTCCCCATTCAGTATTATGTTGGCTGAGGATTTGTAATAGTTGGCTTTTATTACGCTAAGTTATGTCCCTTGTATGCCAGTTTTGCTGAGAGTTTTAATCATAAAGGGATGCTGGATTTTGTCAAATACTTTTTCTAGATCTATTGACACAATCACATGATTTTTGTTTTTAATTCTGTTTATGTGATGTATCACGTTTATTGACTTTTGTAGGTTAAACCACCCCTGCATCCCTGGTATGAAACCCACTTGATAATGGTGGATTGTCTTTTTGATATGTTGTCGGATTTGGTTAGCTATTATTTTGTTAAAGATTTTAGCATCTTTGTTAAGGGTATTGGTCTGTAGTTTTCTATTTTGGTTATATCTTTTGCTGGTTTTTGTATTAGAGTGATGCTGGATTCATCTAATATGAATCAGGGAGGGTTCATTATTTCTCTATCTTGTGGAATAATGTTAAAAGGATTGGCACCAATTCTTCTTTGAATGTCTGGTAGAATTCTGCTGTGCATCCCTCTGGTCCTAGAGTTTTTTTTGTTGGTAATTTTAAAATTACCATTTCAATCTCACTACTTGTTATTGGTCTGCTTAGGATATTGAATTCTTCCTGATTTAAGCTAGGAGGGTTGTATATTCCCAGTAATTTATCCATCTCCTCTAGGTTTTCTAGTTTATGTGTGTAAGGGTGTTTG
The DNA here is from genome assembly GCA_963573385.1 of Cacajao melanocephalus. Lineage (NCBI taxonomy): Eukaryota > Metazoa > Chordata > Mammalia > Primates > Pitheciidae > Cacajao > Cacajao melanocephalus. Next base: position 37,109 of record CAUYLG010005721.1, on the reverse strand, counting down.
TAGTAGCTTTGAATAATCTTTTGTATTTCAGTGATGTCAGTTGTAGTATCTCCCATTTTGTTTGTTAGTAAGGTTATTTGGATTTTATCTCTTCTTTTCTTGGTTAGTCTTTCTAATGGTCTATTAATTTTGTTTATTTTTTTAAAGAACCACCTTTTTGTTTCATTTATCTTTTGCATTGTTTTCTTGCTTCAATTTCATTTAGTTCTGTCCTGATTTTGGGGATTTACTTTCTTCTGCTGCGTTTGGGTTTGGTTTGTTCTTGTTTCTTTAGTTCCTTGAGGTATGACCTTATATTGTTTGTTTGTGTTCTCTCAGACTTTTTGATGTAGGGATTTAGGACTATAAACTTTCCTCTTTGCAGCACCTTTGCTGTATCCCAGAGGTTGTGATGGGTTTTGTCTTTATTGTCATTCAGTTCAAGGAATTTTTAAATTTTCATCTTAATTTCATTTTTGACCCATTGCTCATTCAGGAGCAGGTTATTTAATTTCCATGTATTTGCATGGTTTTGGAGATTCCTATTGAAGTTGATTTCTGGTTTTATTTCACTGTGGTCTCAGAGAGTGCTTAATATAATTTCAATTTTCTTAAATTTGTTGATGCTTGTTTTATGGTCTATGGTATGGTCTATCTTGGAGAAAGATCCATGCACTGTTGAATAGAATATGTATTTTGTGGTTGTTGGGTGAAATGTTCTGTATATATGTGTTAAGTTTATTTGTTCCAAGGTGTAGTTTAAATCTGTTGTTTCTTTGTTGACTTTGTGTCTTGATGACCTGTCTAGAGCTGTCAGTGGAGTAGTGAAGTCTCACAGTATTATTGTGTTGTTTTCTCTCTCATTTCTTAGGTCTATTAGTAATTGTTTTACAAAATCGGGAGCTCTAGTGTTAGGTGCATATAAGTTTAGAATTCTGGTATTTTACTGTTGGACAAGGTCTTTTACCATTATATATCGCTCCTCTTTGTTTCTTTTAACTACTGTTGTTTAAAGTTTGTTTAGTCTGATATAAGAATAGCATGGGGAGAAATGCCAGATATAGGTGATGGGGAGGAAGGCAGCAAATCACACTGCCATGTGTGTACCTACGCAACAATCTTACATGTTCTTCACATGTACCCCAAAACCTAAAATGCAATAAAAATAAAAAAAAATAAAAAGAAGAATAGCTACCCTTGTCACTTTGGTGTCCATTTGCCTGAAATGCCTTTTTCTACCTTTTAATTTTAAGTTTATTTGAGTCTTATGTGTTAGGTAAATCTGAAAGCAACAGGTAGTTGATCGGTGAGTTCTTATCCATTTTGTGGTTCTGTATCTTTTAAATGAAGCATTTAGGCCATTTGCATTTAATGTTGGTATTGAAATGTGAGGTACTGTTGCTTTCATCCTGCTCTTTGTTGCCTGCATACTTCAGTTTTTTCTTTTTGTTTTTGCTTTTTAACTTGTACTTTTGTTTTATAGTTCCTGTGTGATTTATGCTTTAGAGAGGTTCTATTTTCATGTGTTTCCAAGATTTGTATCAAGATTTAGAGCTCCTTTTAGCAGTTCTTGTAGTGGTAGCTTGGTAATGGCAAATTCCCTCAGCATTTGTTCATCTGAAAATGACTATCTTTCCTTCACATATGATGCTTAGTTTCCCTGGATACAAACTTCTTAGTTGATAGTTGTTTTATTTCAGGATCCTGAAGATAGGGCCCCAATCCCTTCTAGCTTGTAGGGTTTCTGCTAAGAAATCTGCTGTTAATCTAATTTTCCTTTATATGTTACCTGGTGTTTCTGTCTTACAGTTTTTTAAGATTATTTCCTCTGTCTTAACTTTTGAAAACATGATGACAATGTGCCTAGGCAAATATCTTTTTGTGATGAATTTATCCAGTGTTCTTTGTGCTTCTTGCATTTTGATGTCTAGGTCTCTTGCAAGACCAGGAAAGTTTTCCTCAATGAGATCCCTAAATACACTTTCCAGGTTTTTAGAATTCTCTTCTTCCTCAGATACACTGATTATTCTTAGGTTTGATTAACATAATCCTATACTTCTTAAAGGCTTTGTTCTTATTTTTCTTTCTCTTTGTTAGATTGGGTTAATTCAAAGACTTTCTCTTCAAGTTCTGAAATTTTTTCTTCTGCTTGTTCAGTTCTATTGCTGAGACTTTCCAGAGCATTTTGAATTTTAAAAGTGTTTCCAAAGTTTCCTGTAATTTTGACTGTTTTTTCTTTAAGCTTTCTGTTTCCGTGAATATTTCTCCCTTTACTTCTTGTATCATTTTTTTGATTTCCTTGCATTGGACTTCATCGTTCTCCAGTCCCTCCCTGATTAGCTTAATAATTAACCACCTAAATTCTTTTTCAGGAAGTCAGGGATTTCTTCTTGGTTTGGATCTATTGCTGGTGAACTAGTGAGATATTTTGGGGTTGTTGATAAGCTTTATTTTTCATATAACCAGGGTTGATTTTCTAGTAGAGAAGAAGGTTAGAAAACAAGTTTGGACCAGCTTACTGAGGGCCTCACATTCAGCACAAGGTAATTTTTACTTTTTCTAGTAGGCAATGGAAAGCCATGAAAATATATTGAGGAGTGGCAGTGACTGTGCCTGTTGAATGGTCGTTTTGTCACTTCAGCACTCAGTTTGGCACTTAAAACAAAGCTGACAAGTTATTTTTACACCCCTATCAGCAAGTGAGACCCTGGTAGTTTATGGTCAAACTGTTTATATACTTTCTTTTAACAGTTTTTCTCTCAGCTCCTTTTTGCTTTAAGGGCATTCCAGCCATTTCCATCTGTCCTCTATTAGTGGCCAACCTTTAAGGAGCCCTGGCGTGTCTCTCCTATTCAGTCTGCCTTAATGAGATAGCTGGTTTTTCTAATTTTGAAATAATACCCAGCCAAACAAGCAGACATAGTTGCTTTGGACATGGAACACTGAAATGGTGATTAATATTTTTTTTCTGAACATTCTTGTCAAATGCTTACCTTCTTCATTTCTCAGAAGACATCTGGCATACAGCTTTACTCCCTTCTCCTTTCTACATGTTACTTAATGCATCCCCCTATTTTCTCTTGTCTTCTATTTTTGCTACTTGGGAAAGAAAATGCTAAAAACAAAGGGATGTCAATGAGCCAGATGCCTGAGATTGCCTCCTAGATCCTCACTACAGCTTTGTGAGGAAGGGCAGGTTAGAGATTATCCCCATTTTACTAAAAGAGAGGAAGTAATGTATCAAAAATCACCTGAAGTTAGTGGAAGACTAAAATATGGACAAAGATACTGGGTTTTTGATAGCTTGGAATGTTCTCTGCCTTTCATATCATGATTTTAAAGATACAGACACTGAGATTCAGAAAGGTTAGGTAAACTGATAAAGGTTACAGATAAAGCCAGTAAGTTTTGTTTTCAGAATCTAACAGGTTTTTGTTACTTATTTTGTGTTGCTTTTCTCCATTCTCTGTGGATCAAGTTGTATCCTTGATTAGTCCTTTTAAGAAAGCAGTATTATAAGAAGTCCTGCAGCATATGAGAGTTTGTGTCTTAACTCTTCATACCATTATGCATATTATTATAATATGGTCTTTCCATACCATTATAGAAAGAGTAAAAACACAAACTCTTGTATACTGCAGGACTTCTTATAGTACTGCTTTCTTTTATTTTTCTTGTTTTAATTTTTGTTTTAAACATTTCATTTTGAGATAATTTTAGGCTCACAAAATAGCAGAAATTGTACAGAGAGTTTCTGTTTATTATTCACCAAGCTTGTCTCAATATTAGCATCTTACAAAGCCATGGTTTATTTTCAAAACCAGAAAACCTACATTAGTACAATACTATTAACTAAACAATATACCTCTGTTATGGCCTGACTTGTACCCCCCACAATTTATGTTTGAAACCCTAACCCCCAATGCAACTGTATTTGAGAAAAGGGCCTTTAAGAAGATAGTTAAGGCCGAACAAGGTCATAGGAGTGGGATCCGAATCAGAAAGAACTGGTGTCCGTATGAGAAGAGGAAGAGACACCCACTTCCTCTCCACAAGCACAGAAAAAAGGCCACATGAGGACATAGAAAAAAGGTGGCCATCTACAAACTAGAAAGAGGGGCCTCACCATAAACCAACCCAGGCATCTTTATCTTTTACTTATAGCCTCCAGAGCCATGAGAAAATAAATGTTGTTTAAGTGACTCCATTTGTAGTATTTTGTTATAGTAGCCTGAGTGGACTAATACAATCTCATTCTACTTCACCAGTTTTTATTATTGTTATTATTTTATATTCAGAGGATAGAAGTGCAGATTTCTTATATGCATATATTGTGTAATGTAGTCGACCAGTTTTTAATGTATGAATTTATTTTTGTCATGCAGTCCTATATTAATTTTCTGGACCTACCAACAAACTGCTACAGGCTAAATGGCTTAAACAACATATACTGAGAGGTGGCCAAGATGGCCGACTAGAAACAGCTAGTGTGTGAGACTCTCATGGAGAGGAATAGAAAGGTGAGTAAATACAGCACCTTCAACTGAAACATCGAGGTACTCACATTGGGACTAATCAAGGAAACAACTTGATGCCCAGAGAATGGAGAAAAGCAAGGCAGAATGACAGCCCACACAGGAGTGACATGGAACCAAGGGAATTTCCCCAGTCCAGGGAAGCACTGAGTGAATGCGTGACCCTAGAAACCCACATTTTTTCCACAGATTTTTGCAATCCTCAAGAGAACCCTTATGAACCCACTCCACCAGGGCCTTCAGTATGACAGACAGAACTATGTGGAATCTTGGCAGAGCAGCCCCTCAAGCACGTGTGTAGACCTAGTAGCCTTAGATTTCAGGCTCACCGGGCTTCTCAGCAAAAGTAGCTGCAACTCTGGTAAAGCAGGAAGTTAGACTCATGTGCATAACCCAGGGAAAGGGGCTGAATCCAGAGGGCTGAGCAGCAACAATCTGCAGGTCCCACTTCTACAGGACCTTACAGGATAAGACCCACTGGCTTGGAATTCCAGCCAGCTACAGGAAGCAATGTTATTCTTTCCTGAGATAGAGCTCCCACCATGAGGGGTGGGCCACCATCTTTGTTATTTGGGTGATTTAGCCATTCCAGCCTTTGGGCTTTGGAGAGTCCAAGCCAAATGGGGGCAGAGGTGGTCTTCTCAGCACAGCACAGCTGCTCTGTGAAAATGTGGCCTGACTGCCTTCTAAAGTGGGTTCCCAATCCCGTTCCTCCTCACTGGGTGAGACCTCCCATCTGGGGCTTCCAGCCACTCCTGCTGGTGCTCTCTGGCCAACAAAGTTTTGAAACCTCCCTGTGATGGAGCTCCCAGAGAGAGAGAGGTCGGCCACTATCTTTGCTGTTTGGGTGACTTAACCAATCCAGCCTTTGGGCTTTGGAGTATCTGAGGTGACTGGAGGTTGAAGCAGACCCCCAGCACAGCATAGCCAACTCAGGTTTTTATAAAAACCTGGCCAGACTGCTTTTTAAAGTGGGCCCCCAATGCCATTTATTCTAACTGGATGAAACCTCCCAACCAGGATCTCTAGCCACCTCCTACAGGTGTTTGAGCTGGTAACAGGTCTGTACCTCCTGAGATGGAGTTGCAGAGGGAGGGAGAGGCTGACATCTTTGCAGTTTCACAGCCATCAATGGTGATAACTCCAGGTATTGAAATATTTGAGGTGACTAGGGACTGGAGCAGACACCCAACATAGTGCAGCAGCCCTATGGAAAAATGGGGAGTCTGTTATGTATGGAATTTATTTTTGGCATGGAAGTATGGAAATACTTCCTCACTGGGCAGGTTCTTCAGGCCTGGGATCCAGTGATAACTCTGCAACTCCCTGGACAGAGCCTCCAGGGGCAACAGTAAGCCTCTCTGCCACTTCATCTGCAGTGGAACTGTTTTTGCTACCCTCAGACTAATGAGGAACCAAAGATCCTAACTGCCTTATCTGGACCTTCAACAAGTGGCAGTCCACCCAAGGAAAGGAGGCCAGTTTATCTCATATGGGACACATGCAGCTCCCACTGCTCATCACGACAGGGAGCCCCTGGCAAGATCCTGCATCACAGACCCTCCATCCTGGGCTGATTGCACTGAGCAATTGCTGACCCACATCTCTTTGAGGTGGAGCCCCCAGGAGACAAGCAAAGTGGTAGGGAAACAAGCCACCTGATGTAAAACCCAGAGGGTTTGATACAGGAGTATCTTTAGTGGAGCATGGCCAGGCATGGCCATTCTTCTAGGATCTATTTTGCTTCCATAAGATACTGTAGTCTTAGGAGAACTGTCAGACCTGATCTCTGCAGGGTGGTCTTGCACATCAGATGGGGCTGGTCCGACCTGAGCACTGCTCTGCTGGAGTCCATCCTACAGACCCCAGCTGCACAACAGATAAATAAAGGCATAAAAAGGATTGATACCCTATGTGAGATGCAATGTACAACAGAAGGCATAGCAAGAAACAAATTATGTGGAGTAAATGGTGTCTGTGTCTGCAGTAGGACTTGTTCAGTGAATTTCCAGTGAACAAGTGGGCCAAGAAGTCGTGACCAGTTGCAGAGAGAGATCACAGCTACATGACCCTGACTAGTTTGCCCTCTCCCCATTTATTCAGTATAGATTTAATAACAGAGGCTCCAAGTCAATAAACTTGAAGAGAAAGATTAAAGGCCACATCCTAATGCCCAAAGCAAACACCATTAGTGGATAATTTCCCTGGTTGACCTCTTCTCAGGAGGTCCATCTAGCTCAAAGGTTAGTTTTAAGACCACATGAGTAAATAAGCTAGCTAGGTAAACTACTCACATTTCTTTGTATATGCACCCTAATCTCTCTAGCTCCTGTAAAGGGACTCTGGCTGCCTTCAATCAAGAACTACAGAAAAAACCCTTAGACCTTCCAAAAGGGTTTGAGACTATATTCTACAACTTTCTCTAATATTTTTCCCTTAATATTTATTTTTGCCACCACGCTGAGTGAATTCCCACATCTCCCCTTTTCTGTTTTTAATATCAGGTCCTGTTGACTGAAGAGATTTCATAGCAACCAGTCTGTCAGGTGAAGCTGTCATTGCTTTTATTCCAGCCTTGCATCCTAGAATTAACAAATAACATAGAACAATTATGAGTACAATTAGCAATATTCTTTTCCAGTCAATGAATGACTTCCAGGAGTTGGGGTCTAATGAGGAGAGATGATCTTGTGCACTCTTCTATATGGTTGTTGTTGGGTGTGTAGATCTACAGTGTGAAGGGATTCTAAAAGTAGTTTTAAGTTGCTTTACATCTGCTGTTAAATTGTCATGAAATGTTCCCCAGAGGTGTTGTTTCATCTCATCCCAACTATGTATTGATTGAGTCCATGGCAGAGAACTGACATAGATATGTTTATGTTCCCAGTTGCAGCCTAATTGCTGTCAGATGCCAGTGCATCTTGTCTCTCCCCTCACATATTCTAAAGCAGCCTAGAGGGCTTGCCAACATGACAGAATTTTTTTATCTATATCTTGCTATACCATGATATTAGTAATTTTTAAATTAGATATATTGTGATTAGTAATACATGAGACAAACCAAGCCTATCCCTGTACTTGGGTCACAAACTTGGAGTCTTGGGGTGTAATGGAAATGTTAGTTCCCATAAAGAAAACATGTGAATTGGTAGTGCAAATCAGGCATTGATCAGTGTGATTATGAATAAAGCTTATAGTATAGTTATCACTGGAATTATGATATGTCCCATGCCAGGTGTTAAAAGAGGTGCTAGGATGTCCTAAGCATTATAAGGTGCCTTGGGGTGGCATGGATTTTACTCAGGGTCTGGGTTATCCCATCCCCTCCATCAGCCCAAATTATAGGGGAATGAGACGTGGCTATGAAACTGTGATTAATGCTATTATGGATGAAGACATTAGTAAGGCTGCCCTGCAATCGACTATGGGGTCTCCAGTCTAAAATGTTGTAATTGCCTAACTGGAGGCTATGGGCTTGTTTCCCATGCCAGGCCTCCCAGCTGCAGTGGAACCCATTACTTTTCTGGATTTGTTCTTTAGCACAGAAAGGAATGTTTGGGAAAGCAGCATTGATTGCATTGCCTGGTTTGAGTCTGCCTGCAGCTAAGAATGTTAAAGCATTTCCTTTGCCATGATGTAGCTGTACTTGTTTTTGAACAGGAAGACATTAAGAGTTAGAATCTTTATAACATACACACAGTGCGAGGATAGTGGAGTGATATGTACTGTTAGCTGGCACCTTAGTCCAATGTGTGCCATTATTGAGGGATCCCACTGGGGGTAAATCTATTCCTCCTAGCCAAGCAGTCACGTTATTATATGCTGGGAAGGGGGTGTCTGCCCAGGTGACAGGGCAAAAGAAAGGCAGGTCTAAGATAGCCCAATAGGATGTAGCAGGTACAGGTTGCAGACAAAATGTGAGCATAAAAAGGATTAATACCCTATGTGAGTTGCAATGTAGAAGAGAAATCATAGCAAGAAACCAATTATCTGGAGTAAATAGTCTCTGTATCCAGAGTAGGATTTGTTCAGCCTCCTGAGTTGTCCTCTTGAGCATCCCCCAGGTGATGTCCAGGGCTTGTGTGGTCATGTAGGGTCTTTCATAGGCTGGCTCGAGTTTTTGTTCTTTCCATCTTTTGATAAAGAGGTAGTCTCCAGGTTGGTGCTGCTGTACTGGAAATTCTAGAGGTTTTGGCTGTGCTAAGAAACATTTTATAATCTTTGTAAAAGAGCAGATTAGTGCTTTAAGAAAAACCTGCTGTGATTTATTTTAATGTCTAGTTTACAGAAAAACTGGATCATACTTCTTTAACTTTAGCCAATATATTTACACACAAAATTTCTTTTACAGTTAGTATTTTAAAACTTGCTTAGACTTTCAAAACAAAAATTATGCATTTCCTGCATAAATTCCTTCCTATAACATTTTCATGACTTTCACAATCTTTAACATGCCTTAACTTTCTTTTTCTCCTTCCCTTTCTTTCTTAACCTCTCCTTCTCTCTTTGTCTCCCTGTCTCTTTCTCTCTTCCCTGTCTCTTTTCTTTTTACACTATCTCTTTTCTTAGTCTCACTTTCAGTGTCTATCTCTGATCTCTGTCTCTTCTTGTCTCTCTCTTGCTAATTCTTCTATTTCTCCCTCTAATCTTTCTGTTTCTGTCTTGAGAGGTTTTATCAAAGTGCTTTTCTACAGCTAATTGAAATTTATCATCTAAATTAAAAAAAATTAAGGGTAAGTCTTGTGCTAGTAGTGTTGCCATTTAAGATAGAAAACGGGTTTTGCAACTTATCAATCAATTAGGAAATTCTTTTCTACTGAGGAGCAAAGCTATATTGCTGGCTTTTAATTGCTCTTTAATTCATGGGCTTGCTGTAATTTCTCTCCTTTCAGAGGCTATTGTTCTACTTAAATTGGATTTAAAGAGAGCTACATCAGGGATAGGGTTGGAATAACAACAGTGGCCATTATCAGAAAAAAGTCTTACAAGTTCTTAAATTTTACTTAAATGTTAGATGAGAATTATACGAAATTTCACTGTGGGCTGCCTGCAGAGCTACAGAGCAGTGGTGCAGGTCCTGGAAAGTGGCTGCTTTTCACTTCTGCTGCTCCCTCCCCACTGCAGCTGGGCGGTTGCTGCAAGCTGGGCGGAACTTCCTGCGTGAGCCTCTTTCCTTTCCTTAGCAAGCCAACTCTGGTGCACTGAACCTGGCTCTCTGTCGCTGTTGCTGCCATGCAGGCCAAGTTCCTGAGCATTTGCTGGTTCCAGGTTTGTGAGCTTCCTTGCTGTCAAGCCTTTCCTTCTGCCTACTGGTCACTTGGCTGTGTGGCTTCAGCTTTTAATGCTTTTTCTTATCTTTTTATGTACCTGATTGCCTTGTTGATCTTGCATTACCACGAAGGCTAAGAGATCCCCTTCTAATGCTGGTTGTCTATTGTATGAGGGGGCTCAGTTAAAACTTCCATTTCCACTTCGTTATTTTGGCCTGGTGATAGCGTTACTGAGACCTCTTGCCTTTGTGCATGATGCTGTTTAAGAGTTATTCCCACTTTTTCCCAGAGCTTTACATCTAGCATACCCTCTGCTGGGAACCATCAGTTTTGGGAAACAACCCATGTATTAGGCCCTTAATTGAGCCTGTGTAACTGATGCTCCACTGGCCTTAAGCAACTGTTTTAATACTTTTATATGTTGAGCTGATAACTGTTGTCCCATGATGAAATGTGAGCCTGAGCAATACCTCCCCAGACTTGGTGATTCCCAGTGGGTACCAATAACACTCACTGTTTTATTGTCTCAACCACATGATCTTCTGAATCTTGGTTTTCAGGGGGTCAGTTGCACTCCCTTCACAGCAATGATCAGGTCGGGGTCACCACATGCCAGGGTTCATTCCACAGACCTCAGCTGCATGACAGATGAACAAATGTACTCAGGCACAAATTTTCAGTGAATAAGTGGGCCAAGGGGTTGTGAGCCACTCACAGAGAGAGAGATCACAGTGACATGACCCTGACTAGTTCACCCACTCCCCATTTATTCAGTATAGATTTAACAGAGGCTTTAAGTCAACACACTTGTAGAGACAGAGTAAAAGCCAGGTTACAGTGCCCAAAGCAACCAACAAAAATGGATCATCTCCATGGTTGACCTCCCCCTGAGAGGTCCACCCAGCTCAAAGGTTAGTTTTAAGACCACATGGGTTAACAAGCTAGCTAGGTAAACTACTCACATTCCTTTGTATATGCACCCTAATCTCTCTGGCTCCTGCAAAGAGACTCTGGCTGCCTTCAGCCAAGAACTATAGAAGAAACCCTTAGGACTTCCAAAAGAGTTTGAGACTATATTCTATAACTTTCTCTAATATATTTCCCTTAATATTTTTGCCACCACCCTGAGTGAATTCCCACACTTCTCAATCTGCTGGCCTCTCCCAGTGCTGTAGCCTGACCATGCCTGCTTACAGGGCAGTCTCAGGTGCCCTGGGGACCCACACCATAGCTTCTGTGCTGGCAGACTATGCATGACCAGTGGAGAGCTCCAGCAAGGTGGCCCCTATGGATGTGCATCAGCTCACATGTTCCTTCCCCATACTGCAGCTTTCCCTGGGCCCACAACACCACACCTCACCTTGATAGTGTGTATTTGCAAAGGCAGGTTTTGTTTTGCTTGCCTCCCCAGCATGTGGGAGTGCAGTATCGCCCACCACCTTCACTGACCGCCATTGCTGACACAGTTTTGGGCAGGCACAGAGCCATCAAACCCCACCTCTGCTAGCACCCTGCCCTTGCACTGATGATGCACAGAGAACAAAGGATTCTTCCATGTACTGAGCAATCACTTTTGTTTGTGGAGCAGAGAAGAGACCCATATCTACACTGGGCAGCACCCCACCCTAAGCCAACACTACCTCCAGTGCAACAGCACACACAGTTTCTAGCAGGGGATCTCCACTCTCCCCTGTAAAGATAAAGATTTGGTCTCTTTACGTAATTCCACATTTCAGAGATTTTGTTCATTCTTTTTCATTCTTTTTTCTCTATTCTTGTTTGCTTATCTTATTTCAGAAAGCCAGTCTTCAAGCTCTGAGATTCTTTTCCCTGCTTGGTCTATTCTGCTATTAATACTTGTGGTTGCATTATGAGGTTTTTGTTGTGTGTTTTTCAGCTTTATGAGGTCAGTTACATTCTTCTCTACACTGGCTATTTTGTCGGTCAGCTCCTGCAATGTTTTCTCATAATTTTTAGCTTCTTTGCATTGGATTACAATGTACCCCTGTAGCTCAATGAACTTCATTTCTATCCACATTCTGAATTCTACTTCTGTCATTTCAGTCATCTCAGCCTCAGCCTGGTTACAAACCCTTGCTAGAGAGGTGATGTCATCATTTGGAGGAAAAAAGACATTCTGGCTTTTTGAGTTTTCAGTGTTACTGTGTCGATTTGTTCTCATCGTTGTGGGCTTATCTACCTTCAATCTTTGAGGTTGCTGACCTTTCAATGTTTTTTTTCCTCCCTTATCCTATTTGATAATCTTAAGTGTTTGATTGTGGTATAAAAGGGGATTTAGCTGACTGGCTTTATTTCTGGGAGATTTTAGGGGGCTAATGCTCAATTCCCAACTACTTGACTACATGCTATAACTGTGGGGGGCCTTGTGTCAGGTCCTGACTTTGTTCTCTGTCTCCTCAACATTTGGAGTCCACTGCACTGGGGGTTTGAAGTGCAGCAGCTTCAGCAAAGTGCTAGCAGATGCAGATGTAACAGCCTCCCTCTAGGCATTCACCACAGTAGTGGAAGCAAGGCAGCTTCAACCACCTTCTAAAGGTTTGTCTTGGCTGGCAACAGGTCTGTAACTCCCTGTGATGGAGCTCTCAGAGTGAGCAGCAGGCTGAGCTATATCCTGCTGGAGTGGAGTCCCCAGGAATCAAGAAAGTGATCCGTGGCCACAACAGGTACAAAGATCTCTTCCTCTGCTGCCTGTAAGCTGGGGAAGAAACATAAACACTGAGATTGCCCCAAAGCTGCAGTGTGCAGCCCAGGAGTGCCAAGTCATGAACTACAGCCAGCACTCAAAGGGGAGAAGAACCCACACTTTCAGAGCACTAAAAGGGAACATGACTACAACTGTTGAGAAACATAGGGGAGCCAAACAACCAATCAAGAATCTACCAACTGATCAATAAGTGTAATTGTCACCTGCTAGATTACACCCCAAATCTTCAATACCAAAAATACCTCAGTAACATACTCCCCTCTGAAACTAGAGACAAAAAGTCAGCTTCAAATAAATATCCTATGCAGAGCTTCAGCCCAGTGAAAACATCCAGAAAAGAAGTTTATTGACTGTACTCAATTTACACTGCAGTTAAAGAAACACTAACACACAGAGATAAGAAAGAACCAATACAATAACTCTGGTAACTCAAATTGCCAGAGTTTCATATGTCCTCCAAATGACTGCACCATTCTTCAATAAGAGTTTTTAACCAGGCCAAACTGGCTGGAATGATGACAATAAAATTCAGAATATGGATAGGAAGAAAGATCATTGAGATTTAGGAGGATGGCAAAACCCAAATCAAGAAAAATAAGAATTATAATAAAGTGATACAGGAACTAAAGCATAAAATAGCCAGTATAAAAGAATCTAATGCATCTGACATATTGGAATAACACAAAATTTCAAAATGCAATCACAGGTATTAACAGTAGAATAAGCCAAGCTGAGGAAAGAACCTCAGAACTTGGAGACTGGTTCTCTGAAATAAGATAGTTAGACAAAAATTAAGAAAAAGAAAAATAATAAAGAATGAAAAAAACCTCCAAGAAGCATGGGATTATGTAAAGAGGCCAAATCTATAAATCATTAGCATCCCTGAACAGAAGAAGGAGAAAGCACACTTTGAAAATGTATTTCAGAATATCACCCATGAAAGCTTTCCCAAACTTGATAGAGAGGCCAACAGTCAAATTCAGGAAATACAGACAACTCTTGCAAGATTCTACACAAGAATTTTACCTTCAAGAAACATAATTATCAGATTTTCCAAGGTTGAAATGAAAGAAAGAATATTAAAGGCAGCTAGAAAGAAAGGGCAGGTCACCTACAAAGGGTTTTCTATCAGGCTAACAGCAGACCTCTGTGATGAAACGATGCAAGCCAGAAGAAATTAGGGGCCCATATTCAACATTGTTAAATTAAAAACTTCAACAAATAATTTCATATACTGCCAAATTAAGTATCCTAAATGAAAGAGAAATAAGATTATTTTGAGATAAGCAAATGTTGAGATACTTCATTACCACTGGACATGCCTTACAAGAGATCTTGAAAGAAGCCCTAAATATAGAAATGAAAGACCACTACCAGCTAACACAAAAACATACTTAAAAACACAGACCAGTGTCACTGTAAAGCAACCACACAAATAAGCCAACATAATAACCAGCTAATAGCACAACAGTAGGATCAAATCCACACACATCGATACTAACCTTGAGTGTAAATAAGCTCAATGCCCAAATTAAAGACACAGAGTAACAAGCTGGATGACAAACCAAGACCCATTAGTATGCTGTCTTCAAGAGACCCATCTCTCATGCAATGGCACACACAGACTCAAAGAGATGGAGAAAAATCTACCAAGAAAAAGGAAAGCAGAAAAAAGCAGGAGTTGCAAACCTAATTTCAGACAAAATAGACTTTAAACCAAATAAGATTTAAAAAAGACAAAAAGGGCATTACATAATAGTAAAGGGTTCAATTCAATGAGAAAAGCTAACTATCCTAAATATATATGCACCCAACACAGGAGCACCCAGATTCATAAGGGAAGTTCTTACAGACCGTGAAAGAGAAACTCCCACACTGGAGACTTCAGCACCCTACTGACAGTATTATATTGTAGAGGCACAAAATTAACAAAGATATTTAGGACCTAAACTCAGCACTAGATCAAATCGACCTGATATTTGCAGAACTCTCCACTCAAAAACAACGAAATATACATTCTTTTTATTGCCACATGGCACACATACTCTAAAATTCATCACATAATTGATTATAAAAAATTCAAAAATGCAATAATCTTGCAAGTTCTTCACATGTACCCCAAAACCTAAAATGCAATTAACAATTAACAAACAAAAGAAAAAGAAACACTTGAGAAGATACATAGCAAGCAAACCTGAAGCAGCATAAAAGCCAAAATTATTTGCAAATGGATCCTTACTGAGAAATTTAAGATCTTTCTTAGCAATCCAATCTGCAGAGTCCCTGAAATTATATCCTTTTCTTCTCATTCCTGGTTGCCACACCTCTTTCAAGTTTTCTCAGCTAGGCACTAGTTAATGAGCACATTATCAAATGTAGAGTCCTTTCATGGGGAACTGTTGACAAGTGATGGTAGCTTATAAGTTCGTTGAGATATCATCAGGTTTTTTCCTAATAGTTCCGCTCTACGAGTATTTGTCAAAAAATAAATTTGATGTTTGTTTATGAAATTATCAAAAAATAAATTTGATGTTTATGAAATAAATTTATCAAAAAAACTCAAAAAATGTAAAAAACAGAACAAAACAAAAACTGAAGTTGTAACAACCACTTTCTCTGACCACAGCACAATAAAATTTGAAATCAAGACTAAGAAAATTGCTCAGAGCCATACAGTTGCATGCAAATTGAATAAACTGCTTATGAATGACTTTTGCATAAATAATAAAATTAAAGCAGAACTCCATTAGTTCTTAAGAGCTAATAAGAATAAAGATACAATGTACCACAAACTCTGGGACACAGCAAGGACATTGCTAAGAGGGAAATTTATGGTACTAAATGCCCATGTCTCAAAGTTACAAAGATCTGAAATTAACAAGCTTACTTCACAAGTAAACAAGTTAGAAAAGCAAGAACAAAATCAACCCCAAACCTAGCAGAATATGAGAAACAACAAAAATTAGAGCTGAACTGAAGGAAATTAAGACAGAAAAAAACATTCAAAAGATCAATGAATTAAAGAATTGGTTTTTCATCTATTAATGAAGTAGGCCACTAGCCAGACTAATTGAGAAGAAAAGAGAGAAGATCCAAGTAAATACAATCAGAAATGATGAAGGGAATAATACCACTGACTCCACAGAAGTAAAACAACCATCAGAAACTACTATGAACACCTCTATACAAGTGAACTAGAAAACCTAGAGGAGATAGATAAATTCCTGTAGCCATACACCCTCCCAAGACTGAAGCAGAAAGAAATTAATTTCCTGAACAGACCAGTAATGAGCTCCAAAATTGAATCAGGAATAAATAGCCTACCAACCAACAGAAATGCAGGATCCAATGGCTCCCCAGCCAAATTCTACCAGATGTACAAAGAAGAGCTGGTACCATTTCTGTAGAAACTATTCCAAGAAATTGAGGAGGAAGGACTTCTCTTAAACTCATTCTATGGGGTCAGCATTATCTCGATTCCAAAATCTGGCAGAGACACAATTACAACAACAGAAAACATCAGGCCAATATCCTTGATGAACGTCGATGCAAAAATCCTCAACAAAATACTGACAAACCAAATTTAGCATCATATGCAAAAGCGAATTCACCATGTCAAGTAGGCTTCATCTCAGGGATGCAAGGTTTGCTTAATGTAAGAAAATCAATAAATATGATTCATTACATAAACAGAACTAAAGATAAAAACCACATGATTATCTAAATAGATGCAGAAAGGCTTATGATAAAATTCAACATCATTTCATATTAAAAAGTCTCGATAAACTAGATATTGAAAGAACCTCCCTCAAAATAGTAAGAGCTGTTCTTATGATTTTTAAAAACCCGTAGCCAACATTATCCTGAGTGGGCAAAACCTGAAAGCATTCCCCTTGAAAACCAGCTCAAGACAAGAATGCTCTCTCTCACCACTTCAATTCAACATAGTATTGAAAGTCCTAGCCAGAGAAATCAGGAAAGAGAAAGAAATAAAGCGCATCCAAATAGGAAGAGAGGAAGTCAACTATCTTTGTTTACAGATGACATCATTCTACAGCTAGAAGACCTCATAGTCCTGGCCCAAAAGCTCCTTCAGCTGATGAACAACTTCAGCAAAATTGCAGGATACAAAATCTGTGTACAAACATCGCTAGCATTCCTATACACCAACAACAACTAAACTGAGAGCCAAATCAGAAAGGCAATCCCATTCAAAACTGCCACAAATGGAACAAAATACCTAGGAATACAGATAACCTGGGAGGTCTAAAATCTCTATATTGAGAATTACAAAACACTGCTAAAAGAAATCAGAGAAGAAACAAACAAATGGAAAAACATCTCATGATCATGGATAGGAAGAATCAAAATTATTAAAATATCTATACTGCCCAAAGCAATGTACAGATTAAATGCTATTCCTATCCAAATACCAATGACATTCCTTACAGACCTAGAAACAAATTATTTTAAAATGTATATGGAATCAATAAATCACCTGAATAGCCAACACAATCCAAAGCAAAAGGAAGAAAGCTGGAAGAATCACATTACCTGACTTCAATAGATGCAGAAAAAGCATGAAATAAAATCAAATATCCATTTATGATTAAACACCCTGAACATACTAGGCATTGTTTAGTCTGTCCTGCAGACTCTGGCTGAGTGATGGATGAAAGAAAGTATGCAGACACAGGAATTTGCCTGAGAGCACAGCTAGGGGACTGCACCGCTTACCACCACTGACGAGAGTGCGGCCCCTGTAAGCCAGAGCTGTTTGTATTTATTTAGTACAGATATAATGACAACCCCATTTTCTGTTTTTTTGCATCAGGTTTTGTTGATTGAAAAGTACAGATGTGTGTAGCAACAGGTTTGTCAAATGCAGCAGTCATAACACATGTTCCAGCTTTACATCCTAGAATTAGTAAATAACATAAGACAAACATGAGTATAATCAGTAACATTCTTTTCCAATCAAGGAGTGACATGTACTGTTAATTGGCATCTCAGTCCAATGTGTGCCATTACTGAGAGACCCAACTGGGGATATGTCAATCCCTCCTAGCCAATCAGTCACATTGTTAGAGTCTGATAAGGGGGTGTCTGCCCAGGTAACAGGGTGGAAGAGAGGTGGATCCAGAAGATGGGCACAATAGAGAGTGGCGGGTGCAGGTTGCAGGCAGAGTGAGAGAATAAGAAAGGTTAATACCCTATGAGAGTTGCAGTGTACAACAAAAAACATAGCAAAGAACAAATTATCTGGAGTGAATGGTGTCTGTGGCTGAGGCAGAATTTTCTCAGCCTCCTGAGTTGTCTTCTTCAGCATCCCCTGGGTAATATCTGGGGCCTGTGTTGTCCAAGGGAGCCACATTTTTCAGGGATGCGTGTCCTGCAGAGTCATTTCCTTCATTTCTGGTGCTGGGTTGGGTCCTAGCCATGCTATGTTAAGGTTTTATGCATCCTGCTGGAATCCGAAGAGTGCCTCAGGGGGTGTGAACACAAGCGTATACTCTTCCCCATGTTAGCAAATCATTTGGACCACACCATACATTACTATTTACATCTTTCCATAAAACCACATGTTTTATGTCTCAAGGGGTTTTGTAAAATGCTTTTCTATAGCTGATTGAAATTTATCATCTAAAGTTAAGAAATTAAGTGTAAATAAGGCTTGTGCTAGTAGTGTTGCAGGGTCTTTACTCATATTCCCCCTTTTCTGTTTTCTGAGCATATTTTTAAGGGTGGAGTGGGCACATTCTACTATGGCATGTCCTTGGGGGTTATATGGGATCCCCATGGAATGTTGGATGTTCCATGTGTGACAAAATTGTTGAAATTGTGAGCTTGCCTAAGCCAGGCCATTATCATTTTTAATTTTTGTGTGCCACCCCATGAACGCAAAAGTTAGAAGAAGATGTTTAATAACTTATTGGGTGGATTCTCCAGGAAGACCATGTGTGCTAATTAGGTGAGAGTTGTATCAATGAATACATGTACATATCTTAGTTTTCCAAATTCAGGAATGTAACTTCTGTTTGCCATAACTGATTAGGTTCTAGTTGTCCCCCCTGTAGAAGGAGGGGATGTGCCTGTCAACTGGCATCTGAGCATTGCAGGATAATTTGTTTACCTAGTCTTTGGGTAAGTTGAAATTGTTTAGTTAAGTTTCTCCAATTTTGGTGGAAAAATTGATATGATTGGGTGGCTTGGTAAAGCAGTGATGTCATAACTTGCAGGTCTGCTTGATAATTGCCATAAGCCAGTGGGTCAGGCCAGTGAGCTGTGGGCTCGAATTATGTTAATAAAAATAGGATGTGTTCGTAGATATAGCAATTGCTGAAGTCGAAGAAAAAGTGCACACAGGGTGGGCTCAAGAGTAGATTTAATGAGGGCTGTCTCAACATTCCACAACAAATAAACAGAATAAGCAGAGTCACTAACAATATTGATGGGCTGAGTGGAAAAGGTTTCCAGGGCTATCATTAAGGCTCCAACCGTAGCCCTCTAGGTGCTAGTAAATACAGAATGAGTGAGAGAATTACGTGATTCCCACCAAACAGCTGCTTTCCCATTTTTACCACAGCCATCAGTAAGAAGCATTAAAGTGTTAGGTATGGGGGAGTAAACTACTTTTGTAGGCATAACTATATAAGTACAAGATAAGAACTGAAGTAGTTTGTCAGCAGGAAGGGCATGCTCTATATGGCCTGCATAATTAGAGTGCTATCTACATGTCTGAGAGAGAAGGGCAAGATTGCTTCAAGTTGTTTTTTATTGGAGGGAAGTTTTATGATATCAGGATCATAACCCAGCAATAGATTGCATCATCTGTGGCCTGTAGAGATGACTTTACTAACTAGCTGGATATAGGGAGATAGTGTTTTAGTCTCGGTATGTGAGCAAAAAGCCCATTCTAGAAAGCATAGGCCTGGAGCCATCTGTCCTATTAATCCTGTTGGGGAATATTTAGTAGAAAAAAACAACAATTAGACTGAATATTGTGGGTCTATGTGATCTAATTGCCTCTGAGAAATAGCTTGCTCTATTTCCTCAATTTCCTTTTTTTGCTGCAGGGGTTAAATACCTAGGGGAGTCTAGGGCTGTATTGCCCTTTAGGATAGAAAACATATTCTTTAATTTATCAGTAGTTATGCCCAAGGTGAGGCAAAGCCAGTTAATATTGCCCAATAATTTTTGATAATCATTTAAGGTGTGTAAGTTGCTAGTATTTAATTTAAGCTTTTGAGGCCTTACTGATTGGGAAGTTAGAATGTATCCAAGATATTTCCAAGGAGAAGGTATTTGTACTTTTTCAGGTGCTATAATTAAACCTCTTAACTGTGTATTCCTTTTGACAGAGGCATATAAATGTAAAAGTTTTGGTTCCGTTGGGGCTACTAGTAAAATATCATCCATAAAATGAGTAATCTTGCAATTAGGATATTCTTTTCTTTTTATTATTATACTTTAAGTCTTTGGGTACATTGAAGAACGTGCAGGTTTGTTACATAGGTGTACAAGTGCCATGGTGGTTTGCTGCATCCATCACCCCATCATCTACATTAAGTATTTCTTCTAATGCTATCCCTCCCCTACCCCCATTCCCCTGCTATCCCTCTCCTATGCACCCAGCCCCCAACAGGCCCCAGTGTGTGATGTTCCCCTCCCTGTGTCCATGTGTTCTTATTGTTCAAGACTCACTTATGAGTGAGAATATGTGGTGTTTGGTTTTCTGCTCTTGCATCTGTTTGCTGAGAATAATAGTTTCCAGCTTCATCCATGTTCCTGCAAAAGACATAAACTCATCAATAAACTCATGCATAGTATGCCATGGTGTATATGTGCCACATTTTCTTTATCCAGTTTATCATTGATGGGTATTTGGGTTGGTTCCAAGTCTTTGCTATTGTGAACAGTGCCACAATAAACATATGTGTGCATGTGTCTTTATAATAGAATGATTTATACCCAGTAGTGGGATTGCTGGGTCAAATGGTATTTCTTTTTCTAGATCCTTGAGGAATTGCCACACTGTCTTCCACAATGGGTGAACTAATTTACACTTCTACCAACAGTGTAAAAGTGTTCCTATTTCTCCACATTCTCTCCAGTATCTGTTGTCTCCTGATTTTTTAATGATCACCATTCTAACTGTCATGAGATGGTATCTCAATGTGGTTTCGATTTGTGTTTCTCTAGTGACCAGTGGTGGTGAGCTTTTTTCATATGTTTGTTGGCTTCATAAATGTCTTCTCTTGAGAAGTGTCTGTTCATATTCTTCACCCACTTTTAGATGGTGTTGTTTGTTTTTTCTTGTAAATTTGTTGAAGTTCTTTGTAGATTCTGGATATTAGCCCTTTGTCAGATGAATAGATTGCAAACAATTTTTTCCATTCTGTTGGTTGCAGTTCACTCTAATGATAGTTTCTTTTGCTGTGCAGAAGCTCTTCAGTTTAGTTAGATCCCATTTGTGTATTTTGGCTTTTGTTGCTGTTGCTTTTGGTGTTTTAGTCATGAAGTCCTTGCCCATGCGTATGTCCTGAATGGTATTGCCTAGATTTTCTTCCTGGGTTTTTATGGTTTTAGGTGTTATGTTTAATTCTTTAATTCATCCTGAGTTAATTTTTGTATAAGGTTTAAGGAAGGGATCCAGTTTCAGCTTTCTGCATATGGCTAGCTAGTTTTCCCAACACCATTTATTGAATAGGGAATCCTTTCACCTTTGCTTGTTTTTGTCAGGTTTGTCAAAGATCAGATGGTTGCAGATGAGTGGCATTACTTCTGAGGCATCTGTTCTGTTTCATTGGTTTATATCTCTGTTTTGGTACCAGTATCATGCTGTTTTGATTATTGTAGCCTTATAGTATAGTTTGAAGCCAGGTAGTGTGATGCCTCAAGATTTTTTTTTTTCCTTAGGATTGTCTTGGCTATGCAGGCTCTTTTTTTGGTTGCATATGAAATTTAAGGTTTTTTTTTTTTTTCCAATTCTGTGAAGAAAGTTAATGGTAGCTTGATAGGGATAGCATTGAATCTATAAATTCCTTTTGGCAGTATGGCCATTTTCACGATATAGATTCATCCTAAATATGAACATGGAATGTTTTTTCATCTGTTTATGTTCTCTCTTGTTCCTTGAGCATTGGTTTGTAGTTCTCCATGAAGAGGTCCTTCACATCCCTTGTTAGTTGTATTTCTAGGTATTTTATTCTCTTTGTAGCAATTGTGAATGAGAGTTCACTCATGATTTGGCTGTTTGTCAGCTATTGGTGTATAGGAATGCTTGTGATTTCTGCACATTGATTTTGTATCCTGAGACTTTGTTGAAGTTGCTTATCAGCTTAAGGAGATTTTAGACAGAGACGATGGGGTCTTCTAAATATACAATCACGTCTGCAAATAGAGACAATTTGATTTCCTCTTTTCCTATTTGAAAACCCTTTATTTCTTTTTCTTGCCTGATTGTCCTGGCCAAAACTTCCAATTCTATGTTGCATAGGAGTGGTTAGAGAGGGCATCCTTGTCTTGTGCTGGTTTTCAAAGGGAATGCTTCCTCTTTTGCCCATTCAGTATGATATTGGTCGTGGCTTTGTCATAAATAGGTCTTATTATTTTGATACACGTTTCATCAGTATCTAATTTATGGAGAGTTTTTAGCATCAAGTGCTGTTGAATTTTGTCGAAGGCCTTCATTGCATCTATTGAGATAATCATGCAGTTTTTGTCTTTGGTTCTGTTTATGTGATGGATTACATTTATTGATTTGTGTATTTTGAACCAGCCTTACATTTCAGTGATAAAGCCAACTTGATCATGATGGACAAAATTTGTGATGTGCTGTTGGATTCAGTTTGTCCGTATTTTATTGAGAATTTTTATCATGGATATTGGCCTGAAATTTTCTTTTTTAGTTGTTTCTCTGCCAGGTTTTGGTATCATGATAATGTTAGTCATATAAAAGGAGTTAGGGAGAATTGCCTCCTTTTGTATCGTTTGGAATAGTTTCAGAAGGAATGGTACCAGCTCCTTTTTGTATGTCTGTTAGAAATAGACTGTGAGTTCATCTAGTCCTCGACTTTTATTGATTGGTAGTCTTTTAATTGCTGCCTCAATTTCAGACCTTGTTATTCGTCTATTCAAGGATTCAACTTCTTCCTGGTTTAGTGTTGGGAGGGTGTAAGTGTCCAGAAGTTTATCCATTACTTCTAGATCTTCTGTTTTATTTGCATAGAGGTGTTTATAGTATTCTTTGATGGTATTTTGTATTTCTGTGGGATTGGTGGTCATATCCCCTTTATTATTTTTATTGCATCTATTTGATTTTTCTCTCTTTATTAGTCTGGATATGCTCCGTCTATTTTGTTGATAGTTTCAAAAAACCACCTCCTGGATTCATGGATTTTTTGAAGGGATTTTTGTGTCTCTATCTCCTTCAGTTCTGCTCTGATCTTAGTTATTTTTTGTCTTCTGCTAGCTTTTGAATTTGTTTGTTCTTGCTCCTCTAGTTTTCTTAGTTGTGACATTAGGGTGTTGATTTTAGATGTTTTCTTCTTTTTCTTGTTGGCATTTAGTGCTACAAATTTCCCTCTACACACTGCTTTAAGTGTGTTTCAGAGATACTTGTACATTGTGCCTTTATTCTCATTGGTTTTAAAGAACATCTTTATTTCTGTCTTCATTTAATTATTTTCCCAGTAGTCATTCAGGAACAGGTTATTCAGTTTCCATGTAGATGTGCGGTTTTGAGTGAGTTTTTAAATTGTGAGTTCTAATTTGATTGCACTGTGATGTGAGAGACTGTTATGGTTTCCATTGTTCTTCATTTGCTGAGGAGTATTTTACTTCCAATTATGTGGTCAATTTTATATTAAGTGCGATGTGGTGCTGAGAAGAATGTATATTCTGTTGATTAGGTGTGGAGACTTCTGTAGATGTCTATTAGGTCCACTTAGTCCAGATCTGAGTTCAAGTTCTAGATATTCTTATTAATTTTCTGTCTTGTTGACCTGTCTAATATTGACAGTGGGGTGTTAAAGTCTCCCACTATTATTGTGTGGGAGTCTAAGTCTCTTCATGGGTCTTTAAGATCTTGCTTTATGTGGCCAGGTGGTTCTGCATTGGGTATGTATGTATTTAGGATAGCTAGCTCTTCTTGTTGCATTCATCTTTTTACCATTATGTAATGCCCTTCTTTTTCTCCTTTGATCTTTGTTGGTTTAAAATCTGTTTTTATCAGAGACTAGGATTGGAACTCCTGCTTTTTTTTTCTTTCCATTTGCTTGGTAAATATTCCTCAATCCCTTTATTTTGAGCCTATGTGTGTCTTTGCACATGAGATGGATCTCCTGAATAGAACATAGTGATGGGTCTTGACTCTATCCAATTTGCCCATATGTGTCTTTTAATCTGGACATTTAGCCCACTTGCATTTGAGGTTAATATTATGTGTGAATTTGATCTTGCCATTATAATAGCTTAGTTTGGCTGGATATGAAATTCTTGGTTGAACATTCTTTTCTTTAAGGATGTTGAATATTGGCCCCCACTCTCTTCTGGCTTGTGGAGTTTCTGCTGAGAGATCCACTGTGAATCTGACGGACTTCCCTTTTGTGGGTAACCTGATCTTTCTCTCTGGCTGCCCTTAGCCTTTTTTCCTTCATTTCACCCCTGGTGAATCTGCCAATTATTTGTGTTGGGGTTGCTCTTCTCAAGGAGTATCTTTGTGGTGTTCTCTGTATTTCCTGAATTTAAATGTTGGCCTGCCTTGCCAGATTGGGGAAGTTCTCCTGGAGAATACCTGGAAGAGTGTTTTCCAGCTTGGTTTCATTCTCCCCACTTCTTTCAGGTACACCGATCAAATGTAGATTTGGTGTTTCCACATAATCTTGTATTTCTTGGAGGCTTTGTTCTTTTTTTTAGGCTTTTTCTGCTAAATCTTATCTTCTTGCTTTATTTCATTGAGTTACTCTTCAGTCTCTGATATTCTTTCTTCTGCTTGATCGATTCAGCTATTGAAAATTGCGTATGCTTTGTGAAGTTCTCATGCTGTGTTTTTCAGCTCCATAAAGTCGTTTATGCTCTTTTCTAAGCTGGTTATTCTAGTTAGCATTTCGTCTAACCTTTTTTCAAGTTTCTTTGCTTCCTTACATGGGATTAGAACATACTCCTTTAGCTCAGAGAAGTTTGGTATTACCCACCTTCTGAAGCCTGCTTCTGTCAATTCATCAAACTGATTCTCCATCCAGTTTTGTTCCCTTGCTGGTAAG
Source organism: Cacajao melanocephalus (assembly GCA_963573385.1). Lineage (NCBI taxonomy): Eukaryota > Metazoa > Chordata > Mammalia > Primates > Pitheciidae > Cacajao > Cacajao melanocephalus. The sequence continues at coordinate 12,334 of CAUYLG010005721.1, read as the reverse complement.
GAGTTGTGATCTCTTGGAGGAGAAGAGGCATTCTGGTTTTTGGAGTTTTCATCTCTCTTGCTCTGGTTTCTTCCCATCTTCATGGATTTACCTCCCTTTGGTCTTTGAAGCTGATGACCCTTTGATGGGGTCTCTGAGTGGATGTCCTTTCTGTTGATGTTGAAACTATTTCTTTCTGTTTGTTAGTTTTACTTCTAACAGTGGAGCCCCTCTGCTGCAGGCCTGCTGGAGGTCCACTCCAGACTCTGCTTGCCTGGGAATCACCAGCAGGGGCTGCAGAACAGCAAAGATTTCTGCCTGTTTCTTCCTCTTGTAGATTCGTCCTAGAAGGGTACCTGCCAGATGCCAGCCAGAGCTCTCCTGTATGAGATGTCTGTCAGGCTCTGTTATAAGGTGTCTCTCAGTAAGGATACACTGGGGTCAGGGAGCCACTTGAGGATGCAGTCTTTCCTTTATCAGAGCTCAAACACTATGCTGGAAGAGCTGCTGCTCTCTTTAGAGTTGCCAGGCAGGGATGTTTAAGTCTGCTGTAGCTGTACCCACAACCACTTTTTTACCCAGGTGCTCTTTCCCAGGAAGGTGGTGGCTTTATTTACAAGTCCCTGATGGGCTGCTCCCTTTTTTCAGAGATGCCATGCCCAGCAATGAGGGAGTCTAGTGACAGTCTGCTTGCAGAGGCCTTGCTGAGCTGCTGTGGGCTCCACCTCTTTGAACTTCCTGATGACTTTGTTTACACAGGCAACGCTAAAACCTCCCAGTCAAACCTAAGAAATGGTGGACACCAATCCCCCCATTGAGCTCGAATGTCCCAGGTCAAGCTCAGACTGATGTGCTGCTGGCTGTGAGAATTTTAAGCCAGTGGATCTTAGCTTGCTGGTCTTTTTGTGGGTGGGACCTGCTGAGCCAGATCACTTGGCTCCCTGGATTTAGCCCCCCTTTTCAGAGGCATGAATGTTTCTGTCTTGCTGGCATTCAAGGCACCACTGGCAGTTGAAAAATAAAAGAACTGCTGTGGTTAGAGAAGTGTCTTCCCAAACAACTTTCCAGTTTTGTGCTGAAAACCTGGGTCTTTGGTGCTGTAGGCACCAGAGGGAATCTCCTGGACTGGGGGTTGTGAAGGCCATGGGAAAAGTACAGTATCTAGGCCGGAGTGCCAGGAACAGTTCCTAATGGCTTCCCTTGGCTAGGAGAGTGTGTTCCCTGTCTTCTTGCACTTCCTGGGTTAGGCGAAGCCCCACCCTGCTTTGACTCACCCTCCTTGGGATGCATCCACTGTCTAATCTGTGCCAATGATATGAACCAGGTACCTCAGTTGGAAATGTGGAGATCACCTGCCTTCTGCGTCGCTCTCACTGGGAGTTGTACACTTGAGATGTTCCTAGTCGGCCATCTTGCCAGCTGCACGCTGAGTCCCTCAGAAATTCTTTTCTACTGGGGAGTAAAGCCTGATTTGCATGATACTGACACGTGGTAGGATTGTTCAGCATCCCTTGAGGAAATATTTTGCAATAAAGTTGGCGGGCTGGCCTTTCATTATTGATAGCTGGTATGGTAAACACAAATTTTTCTCTGTCCTTTTCTCCAAGGCAAATAATATAAAAGCAGTCTTCTAAGTCAGTAATAAGTATAAGCCAATCTTGAAGAATCACTGCAGGGGAAGGGAGCCCTTGTTGAAGAGGCCCCATGGGTTGCAGGTTAGCATTAGTTGCCCGTAAATCATGCAAAAGTCTCCGTTTTATAGACTTTCTGGGAATGACAGAAATGGGCAAGTTCCAAGGCTGTTTGATGGTTCTATATGGCTGGATTTTAATTGCTCCTCAACTAATTCATGGGCTCATTGTAATTTCTTTCCCTTTAAATCCTACTCTTCTACCCAAATAGGATTTTGAGAGAGTCACATCAGGGGTAGGGGAGGAATAACAGTAGTCGTTATTAGAAAAGGCTTTGCTGTTCACATAATTCATCAAATTCTGCCCTCCAGAGGAGGTACTGACTGTTGCTTAAAGTTGTTTTAGCTAGCACTGACTAGTCCCATGGAGTCATATGGAAGTTGTCTGCTATGGCTTCAATTAATCTTTTCATAAATGGGCTAGCGCCTCCATTTTCTCTAATGCTTTTTCTTACTTCTTTATAAGTGTCAAAAGCAATGGGTTCATCCACTTGATTGCCTTGTTGATGTTGCATTACCGTGCAGGCCAAAACCTCCCCTTCTAATGCAGCTTGCCTAAGACAGGGTCCCATAGCAGTAGCATATCTCTTGTCCTTTTTTCAATTCATTGGTGGAGGGGGCTTAGGCAAAACCACCATTTCCTCATAGGTATTTTTACCCAGTAATGGTGGGGCTGAGGAAAGAGGAGGTGGTAAGTTAGGTGATGGTTCCTCCTCCCTTCCCTTTTAGGCTGTTCTGTGTAGAGCAGGGCCAAAGCAGCCCTGACTAAGGCCTATAACATTAAAGATGTTACTGGGACGTGTTGCCCTTGTGCATGATGTCATTTAAGATTTCTCCTCACTTGTTCTCAAAGCTCTAGGTCCAGCGTACCTTCTTCTGGGAACTATGGGGTATGGGAAACAACAGTTTGCAATAGGCCTTTTAATTAAGCCTGTGAAACTGAGGCTCTGCAAGCTTTAAGTAGCTGTTTCAATACTTTCATATATTTGCTGTTGAGCTGATAACTATTGTTCCATAATGAAACCCTAGCTTGAACAATTTCCTTGAACTTGGAAATCCTGAGCAGGCACCAATGACTTACCAACTGTGCAATCTCTTCACCTTTGTTTTTGAGGTTTCTGTCACGATCCATTGCAGTGTTCCTCACATGGGTGGCATCAGCTGCTGAGTCTGTCCTGCAGACTCAGGCCAAGAAATGGATGAAAGAAGTGTGCAGATACAGGTATTTTGCCTGAGAGTGTGGCTCAAGGACTGCACAGCTTAGAACCATCGATGAGAGTGCAGCGCAGACAAGCTGGAGCTGTTTGTATTTATTTAGCACAGATTTAATGAGAAAGTCCCGGAACAAACACAATTTGTGGGTAATTGACATTGTCAAACCTCTAAGTAGAGAGCAGTCTTGCATGAGAATAATAAAAGGTTGGTTTCCAGAGACCTAAGTAAATAAACTTATTTAGATAGATTTCTTTATACTCCTTTGTTACCTATTCCTTGCCCTCAACCTCAGGGTAAGAGAATAAGCTGCCTTAAGCTTTATTCTCACCCAAAACTTAACAGAGCGTTCTAACCTTTCAAAAACCCTGCTTCTTTCCCTATAGCTTCTCCCACCACCCTGACCGATCTCCTACAAGCCATCAAAGGAGCATACATCAAAATAGTAAGAGCCATCCGTTACAAACTCAAAGCCAACATCATACTGAATGGGCAAAACTAAGAACTGTAACAAGATAAGAATGTTCACTCTCATCAGTGCTCAACGTGGTACTGAAAGTCTTAGCCAGAGGAATCAGGAAAGAAGAAGAAATAGAGGGTATCCAAACTGGAAAAGACGTTAAATTATCTCTTTTTGCTGATGATATGATTCTATACCTAGAAAACCTTAAAGTTTTTACCAAAAGGCTCCTGGACATGATAAGTCACTTCGATAATATTTCAGGATACAGAACCAATGCACAAAAATTAGCAATTCTATATACCAATAATGTTCATGCTGAGGGCCAAATAAAAAATGCTATTTCCTTTGTAATAGTCACATGCATGAAAAATACCTATATCTAACCAAGAAGGTGAAAGACCTCTGAGAAGAACTACAAAACATTGACGAAAAAATCATAGATGACACAAACAAATGAGCAGTTCGTGATCATGCATTGAAAAATTCAATATTATAAAAATGTTTCTATAACCCAAAGCAATCTACAGACTCAATGCTGTTTCCATCAAATTACCAATATTATTTTTTTTCACAGATCTAGAGAAAACTATTCTAAAATTTATATGGAACCAAAAAACCAAACCAAACCAAACCAAACCAAAACAAAACAAATAGCCAAAGTAAGTCTAAACAAAGAACAAAATTTGAGGCATCATATTACCTGACTTCAAACTATACTACAAGACTACAGTAACCAAAACAGCATAGTATTGGTACAAAAATAAACACGTGGATCTATGAAACAGAATAAAGAACCCAGAAATAAACTGATCTTCAATAAACTATACAAAAATAAGCAATGGAGAGAGGATTCCTTATTGAATAAATGGTTCTGGAAAAACTGGCTAACCATATGCAGAATAATAAAAAAATTCCTACCTTTCACTATATAGAAAAATTAACTATAGATGGATTAGAGACTTAGATGTAAATTCTTAAACGATAAAAATCCTAGAAGAAAACCTTGGAAGTACTCTTCTTTTTATTTATTTATTCCTTTAAAAAATAGAGATGGGGTCCCACAGTGTTGCCTAGGCTGATCTTGAACTCCTGAGCTCAAGCAATCCTCCTACCTCAGCCTCCTAAAATGCTGGAATTACAGGCATCAGCTACTGCACCTGGCCTAAAAATACCCTTCTTGAAATCAGCCTTGGCAAAAATTTTTTGGCTAAGTCCCCAAAAGCAATAGAACATAAACAAAAATTGACGAGTTGAACCTAATTTACCTAAAGAGCTTCTGCACAGCAAAGGAACTATCAATAGAGTAAACAGACAGCCTACAGAATGGAAGAAAATATTTACAAACTATGCATCCAAAAATGACTAATACTCAGAATCTATAAGAAACTTATACAAATAAACAAGAGAAAACAATCCCATTAAAAAGTGGGGCAAAGGGCAAAAATGGACACTTCTGAAAAGATGTTATAGAAGTGGCTAACTAATATAAAAACATGCTCAGTATCACTAATCATTAGAGAAATGCAAATCAAAACTGCAATGAGATACCATCTCACACTAGTCAGAATGAGTATTACTAGAAAGTCAAAACACAACAGATGCTGATAAGGCTGCAGAAAAAATAGAAGGCTTATACACTCTTTTGGTAACATAAACTAGTTCAGCCACTGTGGAAAGCAGTTTGAAGATTTATCAAAGAACTAAAATAGAACCACCATCAGACTCAGCAACCCTATTACTAGGTATACATTGAAAGGAAAAATTTAAAAGATAAGTAAACTCCTATGTTTATTACAGCACCATTCACAATAGCAAAAACACGGAATCACCCTAGGTGTCTCTAAATGCTGTACTGGATAAAGTAAATGTGGTACATATACACCATGGAATATTATGCAGCCATGAAAAAGAATGAGATTATATCCTTTTCAGCAATATGGATGCAGGTGGAGGCCATTATCCTAAGTGAATTAATACATAAAGAGAAAACCAAATATCAAATATTCTCACTTCTAAGTGGGAATTAAACATTGGGCACACCTGGACATAAAGATGAGGACAATAGGCACTAGGTATTCCAAAAGGTGGAAGAGAGTGAGTGAGGAGAGGAGGGGCTAAAAGATTTTCTACTGAGTATGGAGAGGAGGGGCTAAAAGATTTTCTACTGAGTACTATTTTTACTATATGGGTGATGAGATTATTAGAAGCCCAAACATCAGTATCACACCATATGCACTTAACAAACATGCACATGTACCCCCTGAGTATAATTTATATGATATTTTGAGGTTACCTTTTTATTTTTCCCTTAGCATTATGCCGTTGAGATCCATTTAAGTTGTTGCATGTATTAGCTTGTTCATTTTTACTGCTAAGTAATATTTCATGGCATGAATGTACCCTGATTTGCTTATCTGTTCAACCATTGAAAGGTATTTACATTGTTTCCAGGTTTTGACTATTACAAGTAAAGCTTCTGTGAACATTTTTGCTTGCGCTTTTGTGAAAAACAGGTTTACATATCTCTAGAATAAATATTCAGAAGCGTAATTGCTGGGATAAATGGTAGTTACATGTTTAGTTTTTACAATCAAAATATGTTCTAGAGTGGCTGCACCATTTTATATGCTCCAAATGATGTCTGAAGAACTCAGTTTCTCCATCTTCTTGTCAACATTTGATGTGGTCATTACTTTTTATTTTAGCCACTCCGATAGGTGTGAAGTGATATCTCATTGTGGTTTTAATTTGCATTTGTCTTATGGCTAATGATGTTTATCAAGTGTCTCTTCGTGTTCTTTGCCCATTTTTAAATTGAATTGTTATTTTTTACTGTTGAGTTTTGAATGTTCTTTATATGTATGCTAGATGCAAGTCATTTGCCAGATAAGTGGTTTGCAAATATTTTTTTTTCAGTGTGTGGGTTTTCTTTACATTTTCTTAATAGAATCATTCACAAAATGTTTTAAATTTTGATGAAATAGAGTTTATCAATATATTTTATGGCTTATGCTTTTGATGTCATGTCCAAGAACACAAAGCCCTAGGTCCTGAATATTTACTGTTGTGTTGTGTTCTAAAAGTTTTATAGTTCCACATTTTAAATTTAAGTGTGTGATCCATTTTGAGTTTATTTTTTGTATAAGGTATAAAGTTTAGGATGATAATACTGCTTTTTTACAGTGCCCTATATTTTAAAAACACTTTGTGTATTTCCTATGACCTGAAAAATAGAGTCAAAGTTCCTTACTCTGTTATTCAAGATCCTCACTGATCAGGGCTCACATTTTCCTCATTTTTCATATGACCTGCATTCAAATCCTGGTACTGCATAGTGGTGACTGTTTTCTCGTTTGTCAAATGTGATACTAATAGTTCCTATTTAATAGTGTAATAAAGATAAAAAATTGAGTTAATTTATATAAACAGCACAGTGCCTGTATTAGTCCATTCTCACACTGCTATAAATACCTGAAACTAGGTAATTTATAAAGAAGAGATATATAATTGGCCTATGGTTACTCAGGCCATACAGGAAGCATGATGTTCACATCTGCTCAGCCTCTGAAAAACTTAACAATCATGGCAGAAGGTAAAGGGGAAGCACACACATCACATAGCAAGAGTAGGAGCAAGCAAGAGAGAGGGGGAGGTGCTATACACTTTTAAATAACAGATATCACAAGAACTCACTCACTGTTGTGAGAACAGTACTGAGAGATGGTGCTAAACTATTCATGAGAAACCCACCCCCATGATCCAATTATGTCCCACCAGGTTTCATTTCTGACATTGGGGACTACAATTTGACATGAAATTTGAAGAGGACACAGATTCAAACTATATCATTTCACCTTTGCCCAACTCAAATCTTATGGCTTCTCATATTGCAAAATACAATTATCCCTTCTCAACAGTCCCTCAAAATCTTAACTTATTTCAGCATTAACTCAAAAGCTCAAAGTCTAAAGTCTCATATGAGATAAGGCTAGTCCCTTCCACCTATGAGCCTGAAAAAAAAAAGTTACTTCCAAGATACAGTGAGGGTACAGGTATTGGGTAAATACTTCCTTCCAAAATGGAGAAATTGACCAAAAGAAAGGGGCTACAGGTTTATGCAAGTCAAAAACCCAGGAGGGCAGTCATTAAATCTTTAAAAAAAATTTTAAATTTATTTTTGTTTATTAGTTTTTTAAAATTATACTTTAAGTTCTGGCATACATGTGCAGATCTTGCAGGATTGTTACATAGGTATACACATGCCATGGTGGTGGTTTGCTGCATCCATCTCCCTGTCATCTACATTAGGTATTTCTCCTAATGCTATCCCTCCCCAATCCCCCCATCCCTTGCTCTTCCTCCCCTAGACCCTATCCTCCAGGCTCTGGTGTGTGATGTTCCCCTCCCTGTATCTGTGTGTTCTCATGGTTCAACACCCACTTATGAGTGAGAACATGGGGTGTTTGGTTTTCTGTTCTTGTGTCAGTTTGCTGAGAATGATGGTTTCCAGTTTTATCCATATCCCTACAAAAGACATGAACTCATCGTTTTTTATGGCTGCATAGTACTTCATGGTGTATATGTGCCACATTTTCTTAATCCAGTCTATCATTGATGCGCATTTGGGTTGGTTCCAAGTTTTTGCTATTGTGAACAGTGTAGTAAAAAACATATGTGTGTATGTGTCTTTATAGTAGAATGATTTATAATCCTTTGGGTATATACCCAGTCATGGGATTGCTGGGTCAAATAGTATTTTTAGTTCTAGATCCTTGAGGAATCACCACACTGTCTTCCACAATGGTTGAATTAATTTACACTCCCACCAACAGTGTAAAAGTGTTCTTTTTTCTCCACATCCTCTCCAGCATCTGCTGTCTCCTGATTTTTTTAATGATCACCATTCTAACTGGTGTGAGGTGGTATCTCAATGTGGTTTTGATTTGCATTTCTCTAACGACAAGTGATGATGAGCTTTTTTCATATGGTTGTTGGCTGCATAAATGTCTTTTGAAAAGTGTCTGTCCATATCCTTTGCCCACTTTTTGATGTTGTGTTTTTCTAGTAAATTTGTTTAAGTTCTCTGTAGATTCTGAATATTCACCCTTTGTCAGATGGGTAGATTGCAAAAAATTCTTCTTATTCTGTTGGTTGCCGGTTCACTCTATTGATAGTTTCTTTTATTGTGCAGAAGTTCTTAAGTTTAATTAGATCCCATTTATCTATTTTGGCTTTTGTTGCCATTGCTTTTAGTGTTTTAGTCATGAAGTCCTTGCCCATGCCTGTGTCCTGAATGGTATTGCCTAGGTTTTTTTAATAGAGTTTTTATGGTGTTGGGCCTCATGTTTAAATCTTTAATCAATCTTGAGTTAATTTTTGTATAAGGTGTAAGGAAGGGATCCAGTTTCAGCTTTCTGTATATGGCTAGCCAGTTTTCCCAACACCATTTATTAAATAGAGAATCCTGTCTCCATTGCTTGTTTTTTTCAGGTTTCTCAAAGATCAGATGGTTGTAGACGTGTGGTGCTACTTCCGAGGGCTCTGTTCTGTTTAAGTGGTCTATATCTCTGTTTTGGTGCCGGTACCATCCTGTTCTGGTTACAGTAGCCTTGTAACATAGTTTGAAATCAGGTAGCGTATTGCCTCTAGCTTTTTTATTTTTCCCTTAGGATTGTCTTGGCTATGCAGGCTCTTTTTTGGTTCCACATGAACTTTAAGGTAGTTTTTTCCAGTTCTGTGAAGATGGTCATTGGTAGCTTGATGGGGATAGCATTGAATCTATAAATTACTTTGGGCAGTATGGCCATTTTCATGATACTGATTCTTCCTAGCCATGAGCATGGAATGTTTTTCCATCTTTTTGTGTCCTCCCTTATTTCCTTGAGCAGTGGTTTGCAATTCTCCTTGAAGAGGTCTTTCACATCCCCTGTTAGTTGTATTCCTAGGTATTTTATTCTCTTGGTAGCAATTGTGAAAGGGAGTATCACTCATGATTTGTCTCTCTGTTGGTCTTTTGTTGTTATATAGGAATGCTTGCAATTTCTGCACATTGATTTTGTATCCTGAGACTTTGCTGAAGTTGCTTATCAGCTTAAGGAGATTTTAGGCTGAGATGATGGGGTTTTCTAAATATGCAATCATGTCATCTGCAAAAAGGGGTAATTTAATTTCCTCTCTTCCTATTTGAATACCATTATTTTTTTCTCTTGTCTGATGGCCCTAGCCAGAACTTCCAATACTGTGTTGAATAGGAGTGGTGAGAGAGGGTATCATTGTCTAGTGCCAGTTTTTAAAGGGAATGCTCCCACTTTTTGCTCATTCAGTATGATATTGGTTGTGGGTTAGTCATAAATTGCTCTGATTATTTTGAGATATGATCCATTGATACCTAGTTTATTGATAATTTTTAGCATAAAGGGATGTTGAATTTTGTCAAAGGCCTCTGCATCTATTGAGATAATCATGTGGTTTTTGTCTTTGGTTCTTTTTATGTGATGAATTATGTTTATAGATTTGTGTATGTTGAACCAGCCCTACAACCCTGGAATGAAGTAGACTTGGTTGTGATGGATCAGCTTTTTGATGTGCTGTTGGATTCGGATTGCCAGTATTGTATTGAATATTTTCACATCAATGTTCATCATGGATATTGGCCTGAAATATTCTTTTTTAGTTGCATCTCTGCCAGATTTTTCTATCAGCATAACGTTGGTCTCATAAAATGAGTTAGGGAGGATTCCCTCTTTTCATATTGTTTGGAATAATTACAGAAGTAATAGTACCAGCTTATCTTTGTTTATCTGGTAGTATTTCGCTGTAAACTCATCTGGTCCTGGACCTTTTTTGTTGGTAGGCTATTAATTGCTGCTTCAATTTCAGACCTTGTCATTGGTCTATTCAGGATTTCAGCTTCTTCCTGGTTTTGTCTTGGGAGGATGTAAGTGTCCAAGAATCTATCCATTCCTTCTAGATTTACTGGTTTATGTGCATAGAGTTGTTTGTAGTAATCTCTGATGGTAGTTTGTATTTCTGTGGGATCGGTGGTGATATCTCCTTTATCATTTTATATTGCATCTATTTGAATCATCTGTTTTTCTTTTTTATTATTCTGGCTAGTGGTTTATCTATTTTGTTGATCTTTTCAAAAAGCAACTCCTGGACTTAGCGATTTTTTGAAGGGTTTTATGTGTCTCTATCTCCTTCAGTTCTGCTTTGATCTTAGTTATTTCTTGCCTTCTGCTGGCTTTTGAGTTTGTTAGATCTTGCTCCTCTGGTTCTTTTAATCTTGATGTTAGGGTGTCGATTTTATATCTTTCCTTGCTTCTCTGGTTGGCATTTAGTGCTATAAATTTCCCTGTAGACACTGCTTTAAATGTGTCCCAGAGATTCTGGTACGTTGTGTCTTCGTTCCCATTGGTTTTGAAGAACGTCTTTATTTCTGCCTTCATTTCATTATTTATCCAGTAGTCATTCAGGAGCAGGTTGTTTAGTTTCCATGTAGTTGTGTGAGTTTGAGTGAGCTACTTAATCCTGAATTCTAATTTGATAGCACTGTGGTCTGAGACACTGATTCTTATAATTTCCATTCTTTTGCATTGCTGAGGAGTATTTTACTTCTAATTATGTGGTCAATTATAGAATAAGTGTGATGTGGTGCTGAGAAGAATGTATATTCTGTGGATTTGGGGTGGAGAGTTCTGTAGATGTCTATTAGGTCCACTTGGTTCAGATCTGAGTTCCAGTCCTGGATATCCTTGTTAATTTTCTGTCTCATTGATCTGTCTAATATTGACAGTGGGGTATTAAAGTCTCCTACTATTATTGTGGGGGAGTCTAAGTCTCTTTGTAGGTGGTTAAGAACTTGCTTTATGTATCTGGGTGCACCTGTATTGGGTGCATATATATTTAGGATAGTTAGCTCTTCTAGTTGCATTAATCTCTTTAGCATTATGTAATGCCCTTCTTTGTCTCTTTTGATCTTTGTTGGTTTAAAGTCTGTTTTATCAGAAACTAGGATTGCAGCCCCTGCTTTTTCTTTGCTTTCCATTTACTTGGTAAATCTTCCTCCATTCCTTTATTATGAGCCTATGTGTGTCTGAACATGAGATGGGTTTCCTGAATACAGCAGACTTACGCATCTTGACTCTTTATCCAATTTGCCAGTCTGTGTATTTTGATTGGGGCATTTAGCCCATTTACATTTAAGGTTAATATTGTTATATGTGAATTTGGCCATTTTGATGCTAGCTGGTTGTTTTTCCCCTTAGTTGATGCAGTTTCTTCATAGTGTCAATGGTCTTTACAGTTTGGTATATTTTTGCAGTGGCTGCTACTGGTTGTTCCTTTCCATGTTTAGTGCTTCCTTCAGGAGCTCCTGTAGGGCATTCTTGGTGATGATGAAATTTGTGTGCAGTTTCTTGTCCATAAAGGATTTTATTTCTCCTTCACTTATGAAGTTTGTTTGGCTCTATATGAAATTCTCAATTGAAAATTCTTTTCTTTTAGAATGTTGAATATTGGCCCCCACTCTCTTCTGGCTTGTAGGGTTTCTGCTGAGAGATCTACTGTGTGTCTGATGGGCTTCCCTTTGTGGGTAATCTGACCTTTCTCTCTAGCTGCCCTTAGCATTTTTTTTTTAAAGTTTGCTAAAATGCATTTTTATTTATTTATTTATTTTTATTTATTTAATTTATTTATTTTTTGTACTTTAGCTTCTGGGGTACATGTGCAGATCATGCAGGATTGTTGCATAGGTACACACATAGCAATATGGCTTGCTGCCTCCATCCTCCCGTCACCTACATCTGGCATTTCTCCCCATCTTATCCTTCCCTGACCTCCCCACCCCCTGCTGTCCCTCCCTTGGCCCCCCAACAGACCCCAGTATGTGATGCTCCCCTCCTTGTGTCCATGTGTTCTCATTGTTCAGCACCCACCTATGAGTGAGAACATGTGGTGTTTGATTTTCTGTTCTCGTGTCAGTTTGCTGA